>JAODOY010001791.1:0-12579 GCA_025399855.1 Forbesichthys papilliferus
CCACGGTGTTCGAGGGTTACCGCCCCTTGAGGAACCTAAGACCTTGAGACCACAGCTCTTCACCGCAGCTTCAGCAACCCCCAAACATAATTGAAACAATTTCCATGTAATTTAAACATTCCCATTTGGGATTTTATAGTAAGTTTTGTCCAGTGTCTCCCCAAGTCCAGAAATGTCATTGCAATAAGTAAACAAGCATGGATGGGACCCTATTTCTTATGATTTCAACCAAAATAAAGTGAACTCATTGATGCTGTCTCTATATGCATTCAGTCTCATCCTATCCTCCCTCTTCCATTAATTTAATACGAGATTGTAGGATTGACACATATTGTGTAAAATGAGAGACACTTATTACATTGTTCAAGTTTGGATCTTATCATTACTGAAATATTATTTCTTGTTTTAAAAAGTGCATAGTCCCTAGAACCTGTGTGCATGCAAAGCCCATGGCTGCTGGCCAGTGGCCACTCAGAATAAGTAAATACGTAAATAACGTTTGCCCATCTTGAAAAATAAAATGTAAATAATATGATCCCTGATTAAGTTGTTTTGCAATTTCAATTTTGTTCATTCCAACAAAACCATGGTGTTGATGCAAGCATGTTATATTTCTAAAGGTCACTTGGTAGGAAAGAGAGCTGGGCCACACAGAACGGTTTCCTCTGCCTTCTTGTGTTTCTGGACATCAACCTGCAGCTTCCAGTATTTGAGGTACAGCCACATCAGGTGGCCATTTTTCCTCTTGTCCACATTTAGCAAGTCTGCACAATATTTATCATTCTTAAAAATATCCTTTAAATCTTTCTCTAGGTCCAGGTCTCCCCCTATGGGTTCTTTGACGGCTTTAAGCAGCATATCCTTCTCCATGTCCAGCCGCGCCTCTCGGGGGAGGAGGAAGGAGCAGTAAGCACTCTGTCGATCTACAAGGTGACTCTCCAGCTCCTTTAGCTTGGCAGTGGCTCGCCAGTGCCAGTCTTCCTCACGTTCCAGGGCATGCTGTAGCATAGCCCCTGCTGCACCAGACCGCAGTAGCTTCACCTTGTCCTCCTCGAAGGCCTCGCGCTCCTGGGGAGGAGTAGTGGTGTGGTGGGGAGGAGGAGGGGCAAGGGCACATATTAGGAGAGAAGATATGATGGAATTGGGGGCCGAGTAGAATAAAACGAATGCAAACCTTCTGGAGATGTTTCCTCTCCTCCATCAGCTGGTGGCTCTGTGAGGCCATGGCATCCTTGTAGCCTTTCACTCTCTGCCTCTCCTTCTCCAGCTCCAGCTCCAGCTTTGCCGCTGCCCTGCGCCCCTCCGTCAGTGTCTCCCGGTACTGCGCTTCCATTTCACATCTCACTGTGGACACATCTTTTTCAGACCGTTCCTGGACCTTATGGATCTCCCTCTGAGCATCCCTGGTCCAGATATAACCTGCAGGAAGGTGTGTGGGGTTTGAAGCTTTTTTCTAAGATTTAACACAACTATATTACACGATAATAGGGCTATTGCAGTTCTGATCATCGTTGTTTTGTTATTATATTGAGACAAAATAATTGGTAGGATGATAATTGGAGGTAGGATACACATATTGATGATTCTAAACTTGCGTGCTTCAATTTAGCTGACAGTATTCACTCTCATAGTATTTTAATTATGTTTACTATATATCATAGGAATTTGCATACAGTAGATCAACCATTAGCTAAATATATATGATAGCCTCACATTCGACACATTCATAAGGACTCGACTTACGGAAAGCAGCCAGTCCCAGCATGGGAACAAACAAGGCATAGTTCCACGGGTTGCCATCGCCACCAGCTGCTCCCCCTCCCCTCTGTTCTGGCTGAATGTTCCATCCTGGTGGGTCATTTAAGTTGTTCATGGAGGCTACAGTGTCTCCAACATACAAGACATACATTAGCATTACCCGCAGTGATATATTTTGAACTCCACTATTCAAATTAAGCTATGACCATTTTCATATTGGACATCTATTGTACTTTGAGTGTCTAAGTCTTTCACAGTAACATACTATAATGTATTCTCCAATCATCATCATTATTATTATTATTATGTGAGTCTATTTAGGCCTGTCTGCTACCGTAATCACAATGGTAAGACGGTTAGCTTCGAGCTTGCATGCTAACATCGATTATAGCTTACAAACAGGACGTCCTTGACTTGTTGAACAAACAAGTACGTATTCCGGACAGTTCGTTTTATATATGGCATGTTCTTACCTTGGATGAAAAGTGATCTTGGAAATCAAAATATAAAATTGCTGCGCAAGTACATAAGACAACCCAAAACACCGCATACTTTTTTTAGGGGTTTTCATGTGAATCTAATATACCGTCAACATATCTTAATCCAACAATAGAGTGAAATACAAATCATTATACATTTTTAGAAATAGATGTGAGTTGTAATATGCAAGATATATATATGTAATAGTGGTTATATAGTTTAAAGTAAATTTGCAGTTTTATATACAGACCGGATTGTAAAAGTGGTCCAGTCCATTTGGTTACAGTAGCCTACTACAACCTTTAATAGACATTCTCTACTAGCCCAGTTCTCAAACTTTTTTTATTAGCTTCTGTGCCACCTTTCAATTATACTACAAGCTACAACTAATCCAACCTTTTTAGTGACCAAAACCTTGGCTAATTCATATTATTTGGCTGTAATCAGATAAAAAATAAATACTGACACCATAACATCTCACTTTTATACCTAAAAATTGAAAAAATTATAATAACTATTGAAAGTAAAAATCCAATATATTACCAAACTAATTAACTCTGTAATAAAATACTGAAAACCAGGCATTATATTCTATACACATATCAAGATCTTGTCAAGATCAAAATCATGCATGTTGTCGATATTCAATACATGCTGTAATCTGTCCCTAATTCTCCCTGAAGCTCTCTTGAAAAGCTTTCTATTTTCTCTGGCATTTCATTCAATTTCTGCTCATTGACCAGATATTGCCACATTAGATGGCCATTTTTTCTCTTGTCCACATTTCACATTTCTACAAAAGGCTTATCATTCTCAAAAATATATTTTAATCTTTAGGTGCAGTTATCCACCAATAGGTTATTTGATAACCTTATCAAGCATACTCCTCTCTATAAGCAAATTCATTTTTTTTAGACTGAATGTAGGAAGAATAAATATCCTGACATTTCACAAGCTGAATATTTAATATACAAAATATTGTTTTCATATTAGTCCATGTTCACTGTGACAGAAATCGGTCCCTGTTCACTTTTAGAAAGTGCATGGATCACACATTTTGGTCAAATTCTTCATAGGAAAATACAAAACAAGTGAATCTTGATCGTTCATTAATTTCCCTCTGAGACTTCTGGTCCTATATTTAACCTGCAGGAGAGCTGGAGATTAGACCGTTTGTTGACATTGTAGTTTACTTTACAGTTTAAAGAAGTATGAATTACTATTTTAGTGCTGACTATTATGCACACACATTATGATCATGGAAATCAGCCAAGGGATAAAACATACTAAATGTTTCCCTCTTGGTATACATACAGTGTGGAGGTATAAATACAGTGTTATACCTCCACATTGGCCTGATAAGCAGTATACCACGTTTTATCATTTTCAACCTGTCTGTTGTTGCTGTTGTTCATTGAGGCTAAAGTATATCAAACACACACAAACATGAATTAACACCAAGGTGCTAATATTGAAAATGGAACCTAAATCAAGTTGTTCATAGAGTCTATTTCACTTTCTCTCAGAAAAGCATGTACACACATAATAGCAACATATACAATAATAACGAACATGATACGATAATATGTCATTGGAATGCTTCCAATTCAACCTAGTGTGACCTATCTGGAATAGTTTAGGGCTGGGAACGAATGATGAAGATCATGTGATCAAAACTAAACTAATGCCACACAATTACAAAATTACCCTTTCATTACAATGAGAGAGAAGGTAATTGTATAATGCATGACACAATTAACTTAATTTAAATGACACGAAGCTGTGTGAAGAAGAATAACATAAAAATCACTGCTCTCTGGCTAAAATCAGTTTCTATTTTAATATATTAAATATATATTTTATAGTACTTTGATAAGTACATTTATTATGATTTATACTTAGAAACTTGTCTGGAGCTCATCACCAGAAAAAAAGAAAATCCAAGAAAAACTGGGCCTTGGTGTCACATCCCTACCTGCAGCAGCACCCTCTGCTGGCCCTGCTGTGCAAAGGCGGTCTACGTCGCCGGTTTACTAGATACCACTGCCTGGCTCACCACTGTTAACCACCAGCGGCACCTCATTTGTTATCAGGCAGAACCCATATGTACTGCCTGCTTGTATTGTAGAGTATTGTTTGTCCGTGCCACTGCTTCTGCGGTGTGATTTCTTTGTAAATTAAACCTTCTCTAACTTTTATCTCTGCGACTGGTTTCTGCCACCTCCACTACTCTGCGACACTTGGCTTGTGCAACCTGTTGGGCCGTGAGTAATATAGACGGCCGTGTCAGAGTAGGCATTCTCTATGACTGCCAGCACAGGGTTCATCCAAACACGTGTGTACGGGCCTGACACGCTGTTGGCCAACCTGGTGGACATACAGGAATGTCTGACTCCGCAGGTTGTCCCAGCTTTTAAAGGGCAACAGCTATTTTACTCAGGGTGGCTCTGTGAAACCCCTCTGCAGGTTGTCCCAGCTTTTAAAGGGCAACAGCTATTTTACTCATGGTGGCTCTGTAAAACCCCCCCGAGCTCCAGCAGATTATCCAAAGGAACACTGTGTTCACCCAAAGGATGTGCAGCGAGAGGTAAAAAGCTATTTGCAAGCTGCGTTCAACAGAGCAGTAATGTCTGCTTTGCCTGATGTTGCTGTGAGGTCTCCTCTAGGGAGACTGCTGTGTAGGAGCAGAGGATGTCATCTTATGAGCAGAATGCTGAGGTGAAGGAGCAGTTAGATGTGGCGGAGCAGGAGAATCAAGACGAGGAGACCAAGCTCGGCCCTGGTGTCTGAATCTGGGGGTCATCATGATTCCTGCTTGGGGCCATGTTTCACAGAGCTACAGAAGACTAACAACCAAAATACTATTGTTGTTCTCCATTCCCTAAAACCTCTTCCCCAAATATAATAATAATATAAACTGCATTAATAGCTGTAACTAATTGTTATACTGTATAACAGTATATTAATGCCACATTATATTAAAAGTGCATTTAAGGAAATATGCTAACCTGGTGCTGTCTTTAATTAGCCTAAACCTTCACCTCACGATTATCACACAAGCAGATCATCTTTATTTTGTAACTGATAAATGATGCACATGTACAGTAGGGTATACATGGGTTATATATTCACTGTATATTTATATATAGCCTAGTTGTATTTGTAATATAGATGTCAGCGGTTTACAAGTAAATGCGGTATTAGTGTTAATCAAGTGCACTTAGCTAGCCTGGTGATACCATCCTGATCTTATAGCTATAGCTTGATTTTGAAAGCAAACAGAAGCTGGCAAGATGTAATTTATGGTATAGCATTCATTCGATAAGAAAACATGAGGCAATATGTTTGCATATACATTTACTTGTGAAACAGTCACTGATGTAGATTGAAGGTGTAAGACTAGTTCTTCTAATAATTACCACAAGAGGGCAGACACAGTCTACAGTACATATGCATTGATACACTTAATAGAACCTACTGCATTTAGCTTCATTTTAGTTTCAAACTTAGAAGTAATGTAGCATTATCTTGAATTAACCTCTTACTAGGGCAAGAATATACAATAACCAGTATATATAGGTTATAGCGACGGTCCTGCAGCAGACAAATAATCCAGTACCAATACAGCCCCTTTCCCTTTTTATTAATGTGTTATGCTGCTTTTAAACTAATGCTGATATTTAGAGATCATACACAGTATGTCTGGGATGAGATTACAGTACAAACATTTCTGGCAATGTATGCTGCTTGGGATTTTGTAACACTGCAGTGTTGCAGCACTTCATAAGCCGTGATGCAACAAAGACACTTTTATTGACATTGGGTAATGGATATTCATTTTTATGAACAAGACTCAGGCCTGCAGAACAAAACAAACAACAGACTGTATTCCTCTGGGACTGCTGACTAAAACATTTGACTGTGAAGGGAGGAAAAACAAATCCTTCATTTTTATTGTTTTCAGAAACAATGGACTATGCAAGAAGGTGGGTGGTGTCTTAATAACTCCATATGTATTTGGCAGGCTGCTTCATTGTCTCACATACTGTACTTACTAGACAGGAAAGGCAGGATACAGTAGACGTGAGATGTTTGCAGCATCCTGCAAAAATAGCATTGCAAGTTAGTAAATACGGTGTGCCTGTGTTTACTGAGACTGTTCTTCTCAGTGTGACAGAATACCTTCACACTGCCAAAGCCTCCTCACGCCTCATCCATTAGATCTGTCTGCAGCTTTAACCACAGTAAAAATTATTTTGACTCTCACAACCTCCCAGCAATGGACCGCCCTCAAGTTTACCTTTCCATCAACCTCCAGAACACTGCCTCCTCCTGTCTAACTGTCAAGAATCTTGGGAGTCATCCTGGATAACCAATTGTCCTGTGCCTCCAACATTGCTACAATGACCTGCAGATTCTCCCTCTACAACATCAGAAGAATACAGTAAGGGTCTTTTCTCACAAGAGAATGAGCAAATCTCCCATCTAGATTACTGCAACGGTGTGTTCAAAATGACACAGCATGTCTGGTATATTCATCCAACCCATATTCTGCCCATGTAACCACCCTCTTTGTTCACTGTCTCCCCGATTCAAAACACTGGTGGTCTACAAGTCAGTAAAGAGAACTGCCCCGAATACATCTAAGCTTCCAGGCTCAAACCAGAGTGCTTTGATCTGCCATTTTGACTGGCATTTCTGAGTCTCAACTGTTTCCTGGTGTCACAATGGCGGAATGAGCTACCTGCAGCAATCAGGGCAGCAGTCACTACCCATATTCTGTAAAACACATCTCCATCTCACGACACTCCCATGAACTGAAGTTCTATAAACCTATATCTTCTATAAAAAAATCAAATGTAATTATTGTATTTCCTGCTGTTATATCTGCTCTTAAAAGTTAGCAATTGCTGGAATGCAGGCATTTAGCATTACTTTGAGGCTTGAATGATACAGTGTGTGGTAACGTATGTTGTAAAATATAAAAAGGCGCTAAGTTGGCCCTAATGACATGCTGTTGTGTAATTATTGCAACAGAATGTTGTTGGCTTTCCGTCAATGGTACATTACCTCTTCAGCTATGTTGACAAATGGAAGTCACTTTGGATAAAAGTGTCTGCTAAATGCTGTACATGTAAAATCAGTTCAACACTTTTATCTAGGTCAGGTTAAAGTTGTCAGCGAAGTGGCAGGCAGGGGTTAGACATCTTGCTCTATGCTTACAAGGACAAGGATTTCCTGTCTTCATTAACATCAAGGGCTTGTTCATCAGACTGCTGCAGGCATATACTTTCTTCCTTTTCCTCTTAGGAGAGTGTGGATTCTGCTCTGCGTAATGGCAAATAAATTCACACAATTGAGTCCCCAGACATTGTGTTCATAGATGTTCCCTCATAACATAGCTGATGAATTATGAATCAGCTCATCCTGATATTTTTCCCAATGGCTGTCCAGCTCTTTAATCACGAGGCCCACCAAACCCTTGCATTGTTTGGTGCAACTTATCTCGTTATATCCAGTACACACAACCTACCTCATGGTATGTGTCAGGTTTTCACACATTCAAATGCCTATCCACTGTTATTATAAACATTGGCTCGGCAAGAAATGTCAAATTGTAACCAGCCTCCATGTTGACACAGATGTATAGACAACAGCTTAAATTAGAATTAGCCTACTAGGCTAACGTTTGGCATTGGCTATGCTGTGCTCTGACCGTACTGCTTCAATCACTTTCTAGTGGCTTTTCTCAGTGAATAGTACAGCCACCGTAGTGTTGTATGTCTGTTTAAGTAGTAGTAACGTAGTAGAGTAACCTATTATTTTGGATTGGATACAACGAATATGTCAGGGTGGCAGGTTAAAAACAAAGTGATCTGTCGATGATAATAAATTCATAAACTCTCGTCTCGTTCAGTTAAAAAAGTTAATTAAACGTAGGAAATGTTTTGTCTACTGAACGCAGCTTTTCTTTTGGCTTCGGTTACGCCCGTGCTCCTCTGCTATAGTTTCATTGGCTGCTAACGCCGTCCGATATTCTCTTCTCTTGTGACTGGCCCAAATGTATTGTCAGAATCGTTTCATATAATTGGATATAAGCCTTGTCGTTTAGCACCTCTCTGCAATGCGATTGGTTCACTCCCAGACCTTCGGTCCGGTTTTTTGTACATGTCTCGTTTTGAGAGGCTGACGGCTCTTCCTGCTATCAACTTTGCTCCCGCCCCATTCACTTCCAAGGAAGGAGGAACTGCTGTGGCTGCATGTGTCACTACCAAGTATCATGCAAACATTGCTACTATGTGACACTATTGGATAATTTTGCGTTTTTTGCTGGTGGAAAGTAAGGTTAAGAAGTTAAATAATACAGCTAATATCGTGGATAAAAGGCGGGAGGGCAGAGAAAGGTTGGATGAAGCTTTGGAAGTGGAGCGTAGCAGCGAAAAGAGACCTTCTGTACTTTGCCACTACCAGCTAGCTTTGCTTGCTTGTTAGCCTCAACGGGACTGACGTTTAATATGGCGGAACATCACCCAGTTTCCGATAACAAACACAAATCCTCCGTGAATGTCGTACCATCTTACTCTGGCAACGGACGCACCAGCACACCGGCGGTCGGGGAAAAAGATGCCGGCGGAGGACTGTCGGGTGGCTTGACGCATCCTGCAGGCTGGCAGTCCCTACTGTCTTTCACCATTCTGTTCCTGGCCTGGCTGGCCGGTTTCAGCTCCAGGCTCTTCGCTGTCATTCGGTTTGAGAGCATCATACACGAGTTTGACCCTTGGTGAGTTGCATTTACATTGGCTTGCGTTGTAGGAAATCGTAACAGGAAGCTGAAGTTGTGGTTGTAGTACGTGAGAGACTATACACGGGACTGCATCCAATTCAAGTGTTGAAATGTTAGACGTGTATTTTTTTTAGGTAGTTCTCAGAAATGTCCGCATTACTGGGGCAACACAGTGTCCGTGAGCCTGTCACTGTCAATAGACGTGGACTATTGGTCCTACCAGGCCACTTCCAATATTCTAAAATTGGAAATTAGTGTACCGTAGTTCAGTAATCAAGGTGTCACACAAGGTGTAAACAATAAATTAAAGCTGCACTGTTTAACAAATCAGTGCATGTGTTTGCTTCATAGAGCCAAAGTCATGTATTGTTTATCTGGTAGAACTCTTAGCAGCCATGCTTGATTTAGATATCATCACACGCGCACTGTACACTGTAGGCTGTATATTGTTTTGTCCACTTGACAACCTCACAGAGCTCATGTGGGGGGTTGTTTATGAAAACATGGTATGCCTATAAACTTAATTTTTGTATTTTTTGTGTATCTATTGTTCCATCATAATGCCCTGATACTGTTGTGTGCAGACAAACCTTTTATGAGAGTTGCTCATGAGCCTGTTTAATTTTGCAAGTCATATTTGTTAGAGACTAGAGTCGTGTTCAGAGAAGAATGGCAAATGATTGTGTGATTTGAATGCATGAGCCTCTAAATAGGGACCTGCATACAATAGTTCAATCTACATTGCTGAATCCACAATTTCACAATGTTAGAAGTTTATATTTAACCGCTGTTATTCCAGCATGGAAGCTTTTCACCCCACTCAGGAAAATAGCAACTCTGTAGTATACACCTTATTTGAATTAAACTGTACTAGATTGCAGAGGTTGGATGCAGTGTTGGCCATAAATATAGTTTCAAATTTTAAGATATTGTTGGATTACTCTGGTTCTTCTGCCAATTCTTTAATTTAGGTGTACTGTAAACAGTTTGGTTCAATCAAGCAAGCAATCGTGGGTAGGGGTGGGAGAATCGATCCCAAAATATCGATACTACAGATATTGCGTCTTGTTGTTTAAGATTGATTCGGTGTTAATAGGGTCGATACCAGTTTCAGTTTCCTGCTTCTGTTGTAACCATTTCGTTAAAGAGTAGAACCTTCTGTGCAAACAATTTAATAACTTTGTTTTTGTGATCATAAGATTGCATGCACTCTTTGCTTCTCCAGTCTCCACTGCTGTTGTGTCATGCACACTTAACACATGCACACACGGTGATGGCTGAATCGAAGAAGAGCATGCTTTTTTTTTGCTACATGCATTCATTAGAAGGGAACCTAACCCAGATCTCACAGATGGCAGGTAGAAATTATAACACTCCCCTTATGCTAATCTTTTGCAAATAATTTAGTGGTAATGAAAATGTATTCAGATTTAGCCTAATGATTCATTAACCTAAAAACACATGACACACTGCTCTCCATACATGAAAGTACATCAGCTGCTCTTAATAATGAAAGCTATTTGTATCGATATCGCCAATTCTGTCATGGGAGGAAGGGGGCGGATACGCTGTATTACAGCGCCGTGCTGCTATTTTTTTGACCTTTCAACTTCAGATGTGTATTTACTGCACAGAACAACTTCAGAAAAAAGGGCTTTCAATAATGCTTACTATTTACATTTACAATAAAGTTTTATCTAATTCACAACATAATTACTTCTAGTGAACAGGATGTTCCTAAGTGTGAGGTCTGGCAAGGAGACACTTTTGTTCTATTCATCATAATCCTCTCTAAGTGTACAAGTACGAATTCGGTACTTTTAAGAGTACAGACCGAATTACGTCGGTACTACCGAGTACCGATTAAGATTAAATCAAACGGTACCAGATTTCGGTACTTTAGCGCACGTAAAGAGAGAAACGCGCGCAAGATTACATCATCACTGCACAGCCTGCAGCTTGTTAAATGTTCAGCACAATCACAGCTACGATGAGCCAAAAGAAATTACAGCTTTACCTTTTTTCTGTACTTTACTCCCACTTGTCATGGAGGGTTACATTTATCCAGGGCTGGCTGCAGGAGTTTCGATAAAAAAAAAAAAAAAGTTATGGCCTATTTATAGATTGCTCAATTTTCACTGTGCCTTTGAGACTAAAGGAGTTTTCAGTATCTACTCTTCATGTTCAATGGATAAATAGCTCTTTATTTTAGCGCGTTACACATCTATTTATCATTCTGAAAGTGAAGCGTAATATGCGCAATCCCATCAAGGGCACATCGCTTCCAGCTCCCGGCAAAACATTGTCGGTGGTTTGTGTAAAACATTACGTAGTTGCAGTTGAGACTGGAGCAGTGAGATAAACAGACGCTGTAGAAGCGGCGACAGCAAACTCTTACGGCGGTATGATAGAGCAAACATGAGTAATTGTTGTCAAGCAACAGCGAAATTAAACGGAAGCTCGCAAGATCACGGTGGTCTCGCGAGCTTCCGTTTGGCTGATAGAACAGGAATTAGGTCACGTCTCCAGTTTCAGATTAAACTAGGCCTATTGTTTATAGCGTCAATACAACATCCTCATTTTGAATTTAACCCTGTAGGCTACAACTACAATTAATGTCACTATGAAAGTGTGCCACGCTAACGTAAGATAACATATTTCTGCTTCGGAGAATGTAGTTCATACACAGCGTAAACCACTAGCAGGGTAGGGGGAGTTCAAGAAACCTGAGCAGTGAGGGAGGCACAGTTCAATAATGCTCACATTAAGCTGTAGGCTAAAGCAGAACTCCTAAAACATGTTGTTTGTAAAGAGTCAGTCAGGCAATGTTTTTTTCCCCTAGGCAACATTAAATGAATAAAAATTATTATTACAAAGAGTAATGTCCCGAAAAAAGTACCCTTTAGGTACCGGTACTGAATTTGATGTACCGTACCGGCACTGGTATCGATTCAAATTTGACCGGTACCCAACCCTATGTATAAGCTTAATGACCTGTGATTACATTTCTGTGTTATTTGTGGCAATGGGTGTCCAGTCTGCTCATCAGGCAACATAACGTAATCAAGACCAGCTAGACACAAGTAACTAAACATAACACATAAAATAAAGACATTTGATTGGTAGATTTTTTTTTTGTTGTGACAATGCTTCTTGGCAATACATCATATACCATTGGAAAGCCTAATCATTTCCCTTTTTTAAATGGTGCCACATTTGTAAGGAAAAGGCATTTGTGGGATGAGCAGCAGAGCTGAATGAAAAGAAACGAGACATATTGGCAATTTAACAGTTTATTAATTTAACAAACCGTAGTGTCAGCGTGTGGAAGAACCATACTTCCACCACAGCTCCTCCTCATGCTGGTCACCAGCCTGGTCACACACTGATGTGGGGTGGCAATCCCATTCTTCAAGCAGCATTTGTTACAAATCAGCCAAGGTAGATTACCTGAAACCTGGAACCTTTTATTATATAGTATAGGGCTGGCCCCAAATATTCGATTATTCGGGTATTCGTTCGTTGGGTATGTATTCGATTTCAATATTGGGATTCGA
>JAODOY010001792.1:0-23280 GCA_025399855.1 Forbesichthys papilliferus
ATCGGGAGTCCCATTCCCACCATCCCCAAAACAAACCACCAGGGACCCCAGACCCGCTCCCCAGCCACCTCAATCAGAGAATGGAACCCCGAAGACATTGACAGAACGAGCCTACACTACAGCCCTACATTTAAGGGCAATCCAATCCCTGTACGTCCAAAGCCAGAGCTGTGTACGGATTCTCGACAGTAAATCGGACTCGTTTCAGGTGGGGGTTGGTCTCTGCCAGGGCTGCGCTTTGTCACCAATCCTGTTTGTGATATTCATGGTCAGGATATCGAGGTGTAGTCGTGGTGCAGAGGGGTTGCGGTTCGGTAGCCTAAGGATCTCATCGCTGCTTTTTGCAGATGTCCTGATGGCATCATCGGTCCGTGCCCTCCAGCACTCACTGGATCAGTTCGCAGCTGAGTGTGAAGAGGCTGGGATGAGGATTAGCACCACTAAATCTGAGGCCATGGTTCTCAGCCGGAAACCGATAGAGTGCGTACTCCAGGTAGGGAATGAGTCCTTACCCCAAGTGAAGGAGTTTAAGTACCTCTTGGTCTTGTTCGCAAGTGAGGGGACTATGGAGCGAGAGATTGGCTGAAGAATCGGAGCAGCGGGAGCGGTATTGCAATCGCTTTACCGCACTGTGGTGACGAAAAGAGAGCTGAGCCAGAAGGTAAAGCTCTCGATCTACCGGGCAATTTTTGTTCCTACCCTCACCTATGGTCATGAAGGGTGGGTCATGACCGAAAGAACAAGATCATGGGTACAAGCGGCCAAAATGGGTTTTCTCAGGAGGGTGGCTGGCTTCTCCCTTAGAGATAGGAGGAGAAGCTCAGCTATCCATGAGGAACTCGGAGTAGAGCCGCTACTCCTTTGCATCGAAAGGAGCCAGTTGAGGTGGAACAGGCATCTGGTAAGGATGCCCCTGAGCGCCTCCCTTGGGAGGTGTTCCAGGCACGTCCATCTGGGAGGAGGCCTCGGGGAAGACCTAGAACTAGGTGCAGAGATTAAATCTCCACACTGGCCTGGGAACGCCTCAGGATCCCCCAGTCAGAGCTTTCCAGTGTGGCTCGGGAAAGGGAGGTCTGGGGTCCCCTGCTGCTGCTGCGACCCGACTCTGGATAAGCGGATGAAGATGGATGGATGGATAGAATAAAATCTATACAATACCATTTGTTGACTGATGGAAGATCATCTGTTCAAAATCATTGAATATAAAAAAAAAAGAAAAAGTTGAAGGAAATTAGTGACAACAAGTACAAAATAGCTAATCATTTTTTTTCTGCTGCTATGGCATTTTATTGCTAAGATGGCTATAATAAACTACAAGGACATACCAACCATGGCCAGTAACCACTCACATTCACAGGAGCAATGATTCACTTTGGTATTATTCAAATCATCATAGAGTTTATTTTCCAGAATTGCAGTTGAGTTGCATTTATAAACGTTAACACCTTTATGTCCATTGTATCTTATATGGTTTTCACAACCACAATCTCCAGAAGAACATAATGTACTCTGTGAAATTCTGCCAAAGCATTTCTTTTCACTTTTTATGTAATAACACCTCCTACACATCACACATAATTTTTTTGTTTTAATAAAGTATGGCATGTCATCCAACAATGTCATAATTATAATAAATGGGTCTTAGCTGAATTTAAAGTGAATGCTTTAATGCTTTAAAATATCTTAGTTAATGTTGATATCTGTATTTGCAATTTCAATGTTGTGCACTTTGCTTTCATGAGCACCATGATAATGCTATACCAAGTGTGTATTACAGTATGAAGTGTTTCAAATAAGCAGAAAATAAAAGGGTAATAGATTGTTGTGTTGCTAATAATTGTGTTCCCTGAGTGTTGACCTCAAAATTTATTAAATTAACCTTAAAAGGTATAAAACCAGTGCACACACATGCTTGTTTTTCCTAGGATTCACTTTTAAGATGGGGCACGCATTTCAGTTCGATCACAGTAGGTCTTTAACATACAACTCAAGTCATGTTCCTCCATGCGTTAAAGGAACACACAGTTTACATTTATTGAGGTTTTTATCAGCAAGTTCTGATTTAGGGACTGTGCTACAATCATATTTTGCTTTTGCAATGAGCCTTGAGAATCAGGTCCTTAGAGTTGAACGTACTGTAAATCTTGGCCCTGTATTTTGAAGGTATAACCAGGAATGTTTTGTTTTCTCTCATGACTCTCATATGGCTGTGGCTTAGAGAAAGACACATATTTTCTTGACTTTTATGCAAGCCCAGGCAACGTGCTTTATAGGTAGGGCGTAGCTTGAGAACCCCCCCTTACCTAGTACTGCAGGTCGAAACACACACACACACATGCACACACTAAACATGTTGGAAGTTGACACTCCACCAGTGCGTAATTTGACCCCATTGCTCCATTTGTTCTGTTGTGTGACCAGGTTAACTAATGGACTAGATAATCGAAGAATGTAGTTTGAGCAACATGGGGACTCTATGGCATCTATTTAACCTTTGTCAATAGATGAGTGTTAACCAAGTACATGACCTCAATGCTACCCCATACCCCCACTGTGTTCCCATAGGCACAGAACCATACACACTCCCATTTAACATAAACCAGCCGTCAGCACCTTGAGCCACCTGGAATGTCTCTATAGGAGCAGTGGCGACATCTTTGAGAAACAGGCAGGTATTCTGAGCAGGTTGCAAGCCCAGACACATTCCCTGAGGTCCCACCACAGCAAAAATGGGTGTGTTTTGTTCTCTGGGTAAAAGGGTTTTAATTGTAAACCCTCAGTAAAAGATTATGATGACATTGGTGTGTATCTTCACGTACGTTTTATTGTTGTGTGATGTATTGTAATACCGTGTGTGTGTTTTTGAAAGGCCTCAGACATTGAAATAACACAGAAAATACATTTAGCGCGATGTGTTGCACGATGTTGTCAGCGAGCAGACACTACAGCTCAGCTAATATTCAGATAAGGCAGACATTGCAGCAGAGGAGCAGTAATTCCTGCTGCGACGCCATGCCTCCACTGTTATTACAGCACATTCCATTACAGCATGTCAGTGAGAGAAGTAGATAAACACACAGCACTGACAGACCCCCTGTCTGCCACATGAATGGGTGAATCATCCAGCCCCACCACCTTCATTTGGGGGGAAGTGATGTTTGACATGTTGTACATCATAATCAGTTTGAGGCCTGTTTCAATGCAACTTCTTCCTTCTGCCCACACAATTGCTTGACTTAACCATTGAAATAAAACACCTAACATTTATTTAATATCGGTGAGCCCGATAGTGTTTATATATAGGATATTAAAATGTTACTTTGCATACACGGTTAAAGTAATGTTACTTCCGTATGGCTGTACTGTACAGTCATTTTGTTTACCATGTACAGTCTGTCTTACAGTTGGATCATTTCACAGCTTGATGGCTCTACTTCCATTTTTGTGGCAGCAACAATATCGTAGGCTACGTGATTATTTATCTTTTTTAAATGCTTTTGTTTTTCTGGGTGAGGCATAGGTGAAAGGATATACAGTAGATAAACTCCTACATTTATTTTATTAATTTTCTCTTTACAATGATCAAACTAAAGCTTTGCACATATCACGACACCACATGAATAAGATATAATCGGGTTCCTTCATCCTCCATGAAGAACAGCCCATTTGTATTCTGGCCACAGACTCATCTATCTGCATCCAAATGGGGAAAGAAATATGTATGGTGTAAAATAATGGCTCGCTTGATTGTCAATTTGCTTGAACATAAAAGTGCATTAGATGGAAAGTGCATTCTTGCCCAAGCAAGTCTTAACCGAGGAAGTCAATGAGAGTAACACACACAGAGGGAGAGAGAGAGACAGAGGGTTGACAGACAAAAATTTTAGACAAGACAAAGAATCTAAGCTCAATTTTGAGGAACATTTTCATATAGTTATTTGTGGCATATTTGTGACTAATGCTGTGTTTTCAAGAGTGCATGCAGTTTAGCATTGAGTTCCCCTCATTGTCCTGTAATGTTATACTGTATAAATATGATTTGTATTTTTAAATGTCAATTATTTCCATATTTCCATCCTAAAAGTAATAGTTTTCTACATCCAACCCTGCATATGACCCATTTTCACTAGAACGCAGTGAACTATTCAGTTTATAGTTTGTAGTTCTGTACATTCTAGAGAATACTATTGTAGTCTCTGCCCATAGAGTGATTAAAGTAAGGCACTGTGCACACTATGTGTAAAATAATGCATTCATTCCAACTAGTAGCTAATACATAAGGGGGAGATGTATGAATCAACATTCAATTATAGACTGCAGTGTGGTGAAAGAGTTATACAGTTTGTGTTGTGTGCATGAGCCTGAGGGAAGCACACATTCCTTCTCTTTTTAGTGACGTGTTTCAACAAAGGCTGCAGTCTCAGCCATTCAGGACTGTGGTTGTGAACCGTTGCACTTTCTTCCTAATAGATAAAATTATTGCACTGTTGATCAATTTGTAAAGTATTAATAATCCTAGACATGCTGAATTTCTAAAAAGTTTATATGTTATTATTGTAACTTTTGCTAATCTAACTTGTATGTGGTTTAAGTCAGGCAAACAGTGTGCATTATAAATCAGAAAGATGCTAACTTGGTGGCAAAGTGCAAGATAAATGGTGCATTTGAATAGTTTAAATGTACATGTCTAAATAGCCACGCAGTTCAGCGAAACAGCCTGTACCTCAATGTCTCCATATCCGCAAGAACAACTGACAGCAGAATTCATGGAACACCTCATATGTGAAATGCTGAGGTGAACTCTGTGTGCATGCGGTTAGTAAGCCAGAAAAATGGGGGCCTCACATCTGAATGTTTTAAGGGGTTCATTTTTCAACTGTCAAAAGATAACCCTTCAACAGCACACTGTTCAGTGCTATCAGCCTCACAACACAGGACACAGAAGTAAAACACAGTTTGTCTCTGGAGAACAACAGCTCATAACTCAAAGACGTTGGTGTTCGTTGTCAATAAAATCACATAAAAAGAATATTGGGCTCAAATGAATGTACCCTCAAGAGAAATATAGTCCTGCTAGTCCTCTGGAATGTGCTGTGAGTGCTGCAACTGCTCTATATCCCCCAACAACACACACACGCACACGCATGCACATATGCGCGCGCACACGCACACACACACACACACACACACACACCTAAGACCCCCCACCCCCCCACCCCCCAACCTGGCCCTCCATTGTGATGAGGAGGAATGCTTTTAACTCCTTTCACATTGAGGGATGTTGGGTGTTGTCCCTTTTTTATTTAAACCTGAAAGGACTTGCAGCTCTACTAAAAAAAGTATAATGTTGTTTAAGGAAGATGTTGTATACAGAAGCTGTTTACTGAGAAATGCATTGTTTTCAGAAAAGATATGAAACAGCATTTACCATCACTGCAGAATTACTATGAAAATCTTCAAGTGAGATATATTTCTCAAGAGGAACACAGAGGTAGAACATTTTGCAATGATACTAATTACAAGGACCTAAAATGATTCCCGCTCACAAATGGTAGGCAATTATTTTTTAAGTATTGCTATGAGAATTTATATGAGATTGGATTGAGCAGGGTTCTCATTTGACACTGAACATTTTTAGCTCAACTACAGAAAGCATTGCCCATTAGAAGAATCACACAAGAAATTGCTCTAAGGAAGGCCTTAAGAAACATTCAGAAATATTATTACATATTGTTATTAACATTTAAAGCTAGAAAGTGGAATTTGGAAGTGATTCACATTTTAATATTTTAAGACTTTTTTTTTAGCCCTGTTAATAAAACTTCCACATTGCAGGGTGTGGCTTTTCTTTATTGCTCCAAAAGGGGTGGTCTTCCTCAGGTGCTAACATCCCATTGGTCGATGCATCCCTCTAAAATACCAGTACCTGAACAGGGTAGACAAAAAACACAGTAGAAAGACGGATAGCACCTTGCCAGTTGCATCAACAGCACCTCACACTTGAACAATTCTGTTGTTGGGTTTTCAAATCCTTCATTTGCATAGCCACTGAGAAAAATTCAGGTGAGTGTCATACGAAAGGTAAGGGATTTATCTGTGTACTGAAAAAAACAATTAAAATAAATAATCGCAGTCATAATAAGAATGTGCCGTAATGTGCCTGGCTAGAAATGTTCTTAACCTGTTCAATTAACTTGGGCCTCAAGTAATTGAGTATATAATCTTTATTTCAAATGCATAAAAAGTTAAACCAGCTGTTTGTATTTGGATTTACATTAGAAGTACTGTGTGACGTTGCACACCCCTGGATAGAACTGTGTGTGTGTGTGTGTGTGTGTGTTTGTGTGTGTGTGTTTGTGTGCATGTGTGCGTGCGTGCGTGTTTGTGTGAGTGTGTATGTGTGTGTGAGGTGAAAGGGTATCAGTATCAACCTTTTCTTTGCAGGTGTGGGGAGGCCAGTGTAAAGTTGGTGTGGAGTTTCCCCAGATAGGGAGGTCTTTAAGCAGCAATCTTTAGTGGCTTCTGCTCACGGCACTCTTAGTGACTTGTGAAAGGGTGTGGGAGGGAACTGTGGTGCTGTTGCATGAGGAATGACTAAACAGCCGTTAGGCTGGGGCTCAGGCCTGTGATTGTGTGCCAGGGCCCAGGATCTCACCTGAAGCCTGAAGCCCTGGAGCCACATCGCAGGGCAGGCCCGGTCTCGCACAGGGCTCAGGTTTAGACATAAACAAGGAAGGTGGAAGGAGAGGCTTTTGGCCACTCCCTACCACCCCTATATCTTGAAAGCAATCAGTATAAACCAAGTCCTGCATCCGTTTAAGCCTCCCCACTGAAGCACAATATTAAAAGTTAAATTTACATATTAACATTGTTGTCCTTCTCATTTCAGGTGCAAAACACAAAGAGGTTAATTTTCTCTGCAAGGACATTCCATGTGTTCTATCCTTCATTCCACCGGAGTCTGTATCTCTATTAAATCAGATTTCAGTGGCGTGAAGTGTCCAAGACATGGGCATATAGCTTCATATCCTTATACAGAAAATACCACAGAGAGGTCCTCTGAATCTGAAGTCAAGATGGTACTGCAATTTGTTCTTTCTAAGAGCTACAACTTCCAATGGAAGTTACATGGGTTGAATGATGACCTGCAATGTCAATGTTCTTGTGAGTTAGCTCCAGCCAAGTGTACAGTGTATGAAAGATATATTACATGAAATAATAAACTCCTGTAACACAGTGTTGTTCATATAGTGTATCACAGGTTGATTTTGTGGTTAATAAACCTTCTGACCTAAATCTACTGTATTTCTTGCAATGTTGTCACTTATTTGTCACACCACCAATTATACATGCTATCACACTAATGAATCCTATTTTTGACTAACCACCACAACTGTGTTATTAATGTTATGTCAAGTTTGTTATATTACAAAATAAAAGCAGGCCCAGACCATAAACTCACTGTTTTAAACATTGGAAGGTAAATTATTTATGTGTGTATATTTATGTGTGTGTAGATAATAGATATTATTAGCCTATATTATTTTCATGTTTTCCCTAAACTTGTATGTAGCAATTTTCAAGGAAAAACATTATTATGGTGACGTATATTCTGATTGTGATTCATATCCTAATGGTGACTCAGTTTTGTCATACACTTAGAGGCAATCATTACCTTTGATGTTGTTCTTGCCCTGTATTGGAATTAATTGAATAATGTAAACAGGACATATCCAAATGATCATACCGTTTTGGGTCACTAAACAAACATGCACTCAGGAACACATGCTGGTCTACAGTACAAATTATGCACCTCACTCCTCAAGATCATTACGGAATATGAACTGAAACTAATAGTGACCGATTACAGAACAACAATCTGATGCACTGTGAAACTTTTTGTCACCTATAAGACAGCAGGACTTGGAGTGGAGCATACTATGGTACCAATAAGCAAATGCGCATTGATATAATTTGGACATACATTAACAGGGCCACTGTATGTATTTGTTGCTGTATAGCCTTATTGCCCAGCATGGTAAAGTGTATTAAAAATCGTAGTTTACAGTGGAAGTGAATGGAAATGTTTTCCTCCGCAATGGCTTTCATAAAGAACTACTACATTACTTTATTCATGTATGTGCAAACTCATGTAAGAGAAATATGAAATATTAAGATTAAGAAATAAGGCATAAATCCCATCGCCCATAGTGCATAACATCAAATGACATAGACTTGTAGGTCGACACGACCTCGCCACAAATTAATGTCCAATAAGATATTTGTGTGTTGCCTTGTATGTTTTTTCAAATCATCCTCAATAATGTACTGTAGTCAATACTTGTAATTGTACTTATTGTAAGTCTACTAAATTAGCTAACTGTAAGAAAGTTGAGACAATTTATATATCTTTAAAAATGTTATTTTATTTATTTGTGTGAATGTTTCAAGACACAGACTCCTAGGCTATTTGTTTTCAAGAGTGAGAATTTCAAACAAGCTTAACAACATTTTTCCAGGATAATTCATCCATGTTAGCTTGTTCCTTCATGGATATTGGGCGGCGCTGACATGGCCAACTTCTTGTTTGTTTTCATCTTCTTAACGTATGTATGGTTCTGTTGCTGGGTGAGGGCGGACATTTTGTGGACCTCAGCCTGCAGGTATGTGATAGTAGCCAACATCTCCTTCTCTTTGCAGGCCCACTGCTCCTGCAGCATCTGGATAGAGGCCATAGCAGCATGGTCTTTCCATTCCAACTGCAGCTGCAGGTCAAACATTGTGGTGTTCATCTGAGCCACCTGCCAGCACCACTGTTGGTGTTGGTTAAGTTTGTCCTGCTCCAAATTAAAGAGGAAGTGGCTCATTCTGGTGAGAGCATCTGCCTGTGCTTGAAGAAGATGGTTGGTCATTGTAAAGGCTGGTTGGAGATCCTGTGAAGCAAACTGGTTTGTTTCTGCTCCCAGCGATGATGTGTGTTCTCTACCACAGGGTTGTTTCATGTCCTTGGTCCTAGGTGTATATATATTCTTGAGTGGGCAATCATATGCAAGTCTGTGCTGTTCCATCATGAAGGCAATATTCTGCTCATCTTGTGCATCACACCACTTCAGTGATTGGTGCTGGTGAGCATGCTTGCTGGATTGCTGCCATTGTCCAGCATTTTCTGCTTCTTTAGCCAAGCGCCAGTAATGTTGGATTTTTTTTTCACGGGGCATAGTGAATTCCTGGACCTCCAAGGATGGTAAATGTAATACAAATATAAATGATAAAATGTACAAAGAATGAATATTTAATGTTCAGCTTAAGTGTATGCTGTTAATTAGAAGTTATCTACTTCTCACAATGTTAAATGCGAGTCAAGTTTGGTCAAGATAGAACTTTTGCAAAGCTGGTTCGGGTGTGGTCAACATAATGGCCAATCAAAGTTGAGTACTGATTGTGACATCACAGTCACATGGTCATGCTATCTCTGGCTCTATGACATCATGACACATTTTATACAAATGATTATATAAATAAAACACATAATCATAAGATATTTAGAAAAAATGTCCCTTCTAATGTTTAATATAATTGTTATGCCAAGTAATGTTATATTTGGGAACATACCTTTTATACAAAACATTCCTTTAAAACTACTGTAAGAGAGTTGTTAGTTAGCTAACCCAGTACCGCATCCATTCCTGTGTTGGACTGTAGCTGTATGTGCACATTCACATGATTGACAGGCATGTTTCTCACGTGTGAATTTGCACTCTTGTACTTATTGCCATTACATGTTTAGTTATTACAACTAAATAGCCTAAAAAGTAACTAAAGGTTGCATGATTTTACACTGCCAGCAAAGAGGAGAGGCAGCAATGCTATCTTGCCAGGCAGCAGAATAAAGAGATATAATTGTGCGAGCCAAGATTATTTTGGGAAGATGCCCCTAAGGCTCGCTTCCAATCTATAATTTGGTAGCCTATTAAACAAGCAGTACACTGCGCATTCATATCAAACACAGTTTCACCATCACGGCTCACTGTTGCAAAATGTATACTCATCTAAATGAGAGTTTCAAAGAAAAACAAAATACCAACTGTAATTCAAACTGTTGCATTCATCACCATCATTTAAGAAGAAATCAGCTTTTGTGGGCCTACTGTAGTTATTGGTGATGACATTCTGGACATATTTCTTATTCTTTCCTGTACTCCTACATTTAAGCCTCGAAGATGACACAGGTGAGAGACATGCTTACAACAGTCAACATTAAATCAGCATCAAACATACAATAAATAAATCAGTTGGAGGAGACAAACAAGTTGTACTGAATGTTATTTATTTGAAAAGTAGAATGCTGTGTTTCAGATACTTTTTTAATCAGCAGAGGATGATAAGGCCATTACACACAATAATAACAACAACAACAACAACAACAACAACACACAATAACAACATACAACAACACACAGAACATGCTAAGAGTTCAAATATAATGGGGCACAATTTATAATATAATAATGCCTGAGTGACCCACAATTAATTGACAAAGAAACGCACATGGCTTTCTGGTTGTTCAGTGGCAGAAGACCTTAGTCTTCATCAACTGGAGCGTCTGGTGGACCTGCTAACATCTACGGAGTGTGAGAAGCTCCTGTCAGACCTCACACACCCAGAGGAAAGCCTTTTACGTCACCTGGAGCACCTGTTACCAGAAAACAACCAGCTAGACCTCAATCCTCGGATCTCAAAGAGAGACATCTCATCTGCTGAGGGTATGCATATTAGTGTCACCTTTCCACCATTGGTATAGTCAATGTTGATCCTTCCCACCACAACACACATATCAGCATAGAACTTTAAAGGCAAACACCTCGATGTGTCCAATTCCCACTCTCCCCTTGACATTGACACAAACATTACAAAGTGCACGCCTGTCTCACATGCACCCGACAGAGCACTGACAGGCTCTCACCCAGTTTTCTACTCCTCTTGGTATAACCATAGATTGCATTCATACGTAGCTACAACACAATCAAGTGTCCCTATAAAGTCTCTGGTTTGTGTGGGCACTCAGAGGTCCAACGTCATCAGTGTTAGGCCAGTGTGTCTGAGGACCATATGTTTGCATTCAGCAGACAGAGAGGCTAAGTGCAGGATGGCTCTGACAGCCTGGCTGCTGGAGAATGGTGGACAAATCTACTATGACAGGCTCACTCGTGCTTTACAGCATGTCGGCCGGACAGACATCGCTTTAGGTGAGTGTCAAATGGGGACACACAAGATAATGTTGTGCGCTGTTTCTCAACAAAAAAAAATGTTGGTACTTCTAATGTAATAGATTCCAAATTGAACTAAATTACTAATTCTGCTGATTACAGCAACTCTCATGAGCAAACATCACAGCAAGTGTATGAATATGTTCCCATGACGAATAGAAACTGGAACAATGTCTCTTTTGGGTATACTGTTGTGTGTTTTCAAAATTGGTTTATTTCAGTCAAGAAGGCCTATTCAACACTTTAACAGCAGCACATAATTGCCTCATTACTCTGAGAGTCCTTTTAATTGGAACTTCATAAGTGGCATATTTTTCCACAATGTCATTCTCTGGCACGCGGTGTGGTCCACTGTGACAAGAAACTCACGCACACGTTCACACACACACACGCACACACAGACAGACACACAGACAAGTGAATAGTCCAATAGAGGGAGGTGTGAATTATCTGACAGAAGACCCACTGGAGCTGACACCAGCCTCAGTAGAAACCATCTGTTTCTTTCATCAGTTGAGGCAGACCAAAGACTAAAGAGAGAGACAGGTTAAAAGACAGAAGCAGAAAAAAAGCTATTTATGCTGGGACCAGAAAAGTGGAGTGTGGATTCAACAATGCCGCAATTAGAGAGCTGTGAACAACGTCATGCTGTAGATAGTTGGGAGCAGTATCTTCTAGTTATAGCAGGGAGGGGGTGCTTTTCTGTTCTTGGGTCCTGCAGGGATTAACTACACAATACTTAATAAGAATCATAGCACATTTTTTATAGTTCTTATGAAAACTAGGTTGTTCTAAAGCTCTTATATTGAATTACAATAACACCTTTAAATTCCTTGTTTTGAATGCCCTGATATGATGTTGCCACAGAACTGGGCAAGAACATCAATCAGGACAAAATGCAACTTCTGAAACAGGCTGTGGATGACTTGCACCACCACATCAGCAATGTAAAGCTTCCGACGGCTCGCCGGAACACCGTCCACCTCCGGAATGTAGGCCGGAATGGGCAAGGAAGTAAAGGTGATGATCAGTATCATGTTAAAATATATAAGAGTCTGTTTTGACACACATGTCTGTTTATGGTACCGTCAAGTGGATTCATTTGTGTCAAGAGTTCTGATTGGTCAGTGTATGAACATTATTTATTAGGCAGGATACTGTAGCTGTAAGTATGGTCAACTCCCAGCCGAAAGGTTATGGGTTTGATTCTCGACATGCAGTCTGCCTATAATATCCATGAGGAGGATGGCTAATCTCTACCTGCTCCTAAATACTTGTCATTTTACTCACTGTCGCTTTGGATAAAAGTGTAAGCTAACTGTAATATACTGCATTGTCATAAATGCATGTGTAAATTACGAGCCTCACAACTCTAACTCCGCTCCCTTCTCACAGCAGCATCTCAAAACTAAAGTGTTGGGGCAGAAATGTGTGGCTCTGAGTTCTGACACAGGAGCGTAAAGGAACCACTCCATGATAATAGGCTGTGACTTATACGTATTGCCTTGTCATACCCCATCAATCCCATGATCTCAGAACCCCTGACCTTGGTGCTGTTCGGTAGTATAATATAGATTCCAAAGATAGTAGCTTAATATATTATATTGAAGCTTTTGACAGTGATGTCAAAATCTTCTGGACCAGAAAACTTGTCCTGTTGATGTTAACTCAGATATTTGGGTTATGCCTCTGGAGACTGACAGAATGACAAATGATATCATTTCTCAGTGTAGCCGACATCTATTAAAGTGTTTAGATGAGATGCCAGATGAGATTTGGTGGCCGTGGGCATGCTTCCAACTCATTACGGCTCTGCATCAACACCCCAACTTCAAAAGGGTCTATTTGTTCCCAGGACACTGGCAAATTCCAAAATGTAATTATCACCTGTCATTTTCTTAAAGGCACAAACGAACAACAAAACATCTGGCTTCTAGGATAACAATTAGGCATCAGCAGTCTTGTGAATGTAAAATGTGTCTCTCTTTTGTTTGTGTTGTGTTGTGTGTGTGTGTGTGTGTGTGTGTGTGTGTGTAGTAAAGTTCTTGACGAGACGTGACCTAGATTTGGTGGTGCACTGGACCCCTGTACCGGTCTCCCACAAAGCGCTGATAGTGGGATTAAGGATGTTGCTCTACGGCCTGCTGCTGGGATTCGGGGGGACCTTCATTGTGGGCGTGTCCATCTCCCTCTCTGTTATCTACGTCTTCCAGAGGAACCAGAGAAGTCGGCTCCCCCTAGTGGCCAGGAGGGCCGGTGTCCCATAGCACAGCGTGTCCAACTAGAAGCTCAGGTGTCACATCTAGAAATATGGATGATTAGGTGCCACATTTCTAAAATTGAGAATGATATCTTAAATGTTAATTTGTGCGTGAATAAAGGTCAAACGTTAACATTTGTGCAATTGTTACTTCAGTCAACAAAGCCAAAGCAATTAGTCAATATCAATCCATGATTAAAAAAAAAAAAACATTACACCTTTTGGAAAAAGTAATTGTCCCTGCTGTTTTGTTGAGGGCTATAGGCATGCTATCTTGCCCGTGGGTAGATGTTAGCATGGTGACAGATGTGCTGGAAGCCAGCTCTTACTCCAAGGGTTGCTTGTTGTCTACACTGTGATGGTGGCGTTGCCACGTTGCATCCCCCATCCCCCACTTCCTGCTAGTGACGGCAATGTGCCCGTCTGGCGCCGAAGAACAACTAATTATCCAGCCTGGCGCCCACTTCCCTGAGGCCTGCCGATACCTCCACAGGCAATCCAAAAGACTAATAACAATGACAATGCTAGTAGACAATGGAGCGCTGTTGGTTGTGATGGCAGCTCGTGGAGGGTGACAGAATCCAAATGGAAAATATAGAGCTCTATTTTTGCAGGTGGGATATAGCAGACTGCTATACCCGAACTGGAATGGCTTGATACTGTATATGACATTTGAGCATCCATATCTGACAACGGAATCACAGAGAATAAAGTTTTTCATACTGCCAAAATGCCTTTGTGGATATGTAAGCTTTAATGAAGAATATAACAGCAGTTTTGTTTTGGTCGTAAACAAGACCATTTAAACCAATTCTGCCGAGACAAATGTTTACATAATAAAAAGACAATATCCTCGCGGCACTGAGGGAATTCTTCTTTTTTTTAATTCTACCCCTACTTTCTTCTTCTTAATTGAACTAATTACTTCATTATACAATTCTCGCCTATGCACAAAGAAGCAGACAGCTTGACTTAATAGTGGTACTAAGTAGTAATTACACACAATTACTTCATATATCTTTAACAACATTTAAACAAATGTACTTATAGAGAGCAGCAATAGTAATAAAAGACAAAGAGGACACTGCTTTGAACTTAGATTTGAAAATATTTATAACTATAAGTCTGATTCTACAAAACATGATGGTTTTATGTGACCTGGTTAAAACTATCCTAATTTCAACAGCTATTAACATTCCTTTAACTGAGAGCCAGCAATTGTTGGAACCACGTTTCAAAATATGCTTTTCAACATCATCTATAGCCACCATCACTGATCGCTGATTGTTTGCCCTTCAGAGTGGCTGAGCGAACCTAATGTACACACCTAAAGCTGATTGGGCCTGGCGGTTCTCTCTACGCCACCCGACTGACAAATGTTCAGCTGAGAGTTCCCAGACTGACACACATGCGTCTACTTATCATGCGGTTCACATACTAAATATAAATATTCAGCACAGTATTTACACTTAACATTGTCACAGTTCTTTGTTGTTTCACCTTCACCACAAAGCTCCCCGGGTGCCGTGTGCCAACCCAGTATATCTTAACGACAAAACTTTTCGTCTTCGGTTTAATTTGCCTTGCTGGTTGTTAGGCTTGCACAGGTGCTGACTATGACAACCTCGCCCGCTGTGAGCTCACCTGCGATTGTGCAGCCAGCAGAGAGAAAAGAGTATTATGCTTGAATTGGTCACAGAAACAATATGGCACATGGGCGTAGCGTCGTATATAGCGTCAAACGCACCAGCCGAGGATGCTGCTCGCAGGTGGAGGGATACAGCTGTGACATGAAGTAACACATGCCGAAGCACTCCACTCACTCCATGTAACCAGAGGTGGCTTGGCCATTATACGCTAGTCTATCTTGCATCATTTAACATAAAATGTCTGGTCGTGTGTTTTTACAGTATAGGCTTGGCAATGTCTGGCACACACGGGCCCCTTTTGCGCCTTTTATTTAGGCCCTACGTAGGTCCGAGCCCCAGAATAGGCCAACTTTGCATCCAGACCATTCTGATGCAAAGAGGTAGTAATCACGGGCGTCTTGGGTGAATATAGAAAGAATGGGACATCCAACTGACATTTAGAGCCCAGACTCTGCCAACCTGTGTGATAGCGGATTCCATGCAAAATCCCTTCTCATGTAAAACAGGGCGTCCTTACGTTTTCATTGCTTTTCACGCGGGTTTGAAGCAGTTATGTAACAGTTTGCAATACAGTGGCTTATCACACCGGATTCTCATAGGAGAGCAAATCTGTCACTTGTCATTGGCCACGATCAGGAAACGCGTCAAATGCTTGTCTGGATCAAACTGTAATATGGCTCAAGTAGAGCGGCTATGTCCTTGATGTGCAGCCCGTTTTGCGCCGAGGCCTCTTGGGCGTGCTTAGTGTCACTAAAGGCTTCAGCCCGCATTCCCTCCATACATTTGCATGTTCATTCATCCATGATGCCACGAGGTGCTGCAGTCCTGGTTCAGCTATCACTCTGGCTCTACTCAATACGGATCACAGGAAACAAGATCACAACAACTCTTTATAAAGTCATCTGTTTTCAATCGCCTCCATTCCAGCTTCCTCTGCTTATTCATTCTTTGAACCTGAGACATCTTCAATGTTGCTTTTAATGCTGAGCCAACACAGTGCTTTAATGGTTCACAGATACAGTCACAGTGCCATCCTGTGTTTGGGTGAAGTCATTACAGCAGAAAAACGGACTACAGTAATTGGAATAGACGTTTAATGATGAAATGCATACAATAGTTATAGCCTATTTTATAATAATATCCATGGCCAGAGAATTCAGGTCAAACATGTCAAGAATGTGCAGAACAGTCAGGGGAGTTAGATTTATAGCCTATTTTTAAATACTAGTTATTACAACTTTAACAACCAGCTACATTTGAAAGATTTGTACCAGCCAACAATTGGATTACTTATAGGACTATGGGATTTGTGGCAATAGTAGACATGTCACGAGACAGATGTCACAGCACAGCATATCATCAAACCAAATGGATGTCTTCAAAAAGGGAATAATTCCTCAATAGTTTTAGCATTTTACATTTTTTGTGATAGGCTGAGCAAGCTGGGGCTTTGTTGCCATCAATTCAGCTACCATTAGTTTCATTAACCCTTGTAATGGCGTAGACAAGAATCAGAGGTCAAGGAGAGCATATTCAGAATCACAGTTAAACTATTTATTCCACCATTAGTGCAACTATAGCAATGATAAACTATTGAATTATAAGCCTGCATAATAACACATACATTACACTATGACTTGCTGCACTGTGGTTTCTACCATGCTGTGGCAGCCTAATGAGCATTTCACAACACTGCATTGCTTTGCATTGTCTGCTCTCATTTGCTCTAGTTTAATAAGGAGCTGGTATGTGTATTCATCTGTTTTGGGGTTCTTATTTAATAAGAGGACAGGAGCTCTTATAGCACCTGCCACTCTGTGTAATGAGCTGACTAGATGATAAGACAACACTTTGATGACCCTGATGGACGTCATTCCCACAGCTGGCCCACACAATAGTGGCAAATCAATCATTACCCTTGTCTGCAATACATGCCCACTTCATCAGTGTGAATATAGGAGGGTCGAATTAACTGTTTATCTGTCACATGAATTTGTTTTCCAATGCATCATTACTTATGTTGTACTCACAGGGGTAGATTACTGTTGTACTCGCATGGGTAGATTTATAGTGCACTTTATGAAAATGCAATTAATCATATACAACCGTGGCTACATTAGGACATGCATAATTGTCTAGCTATTTTCAGGTTATATTATATTTACCTGGCGTTCACAATATCACAATGTTCAAGAATATTTGTACAACCTGAGGAAGGGCACTCGTTGCGTTGTGTCTTAAACTACCGAACATTGGCATTGGAAACGGTGGCACATATACTGTAGGTGTTGATTTGGTTTGTGGGAATGCACGACCCTCTGGACATTCATCTTTACTCTCATCCCTGCACACTTGGAGATCTGAGGATATATAGCCCAATATAATAATAACTCATAATTCTTGAATTAAAATAAATGATCCGGTTTTCTGTAACAAATGTCCGAACAAAAAAGCAACCATGGCACCTAGGCTTGCAGAGTGTAGAATTAGCATTATAATTTAAATGTTGGGGTTTCAGCTCAACTACTGTATGGTGTAATGAAATAAGTAACCCCTCAGAACCCTGTCCGAAATGCAGCCTCATTCATATTACATTTAATTAATCACTAGAGAACATTACACTCTTCATTCATTTAATTGCTGTTAGACTTGTGAAATTAAACAATAGCCATCATTAATTAATATCAACCATCAGTGGTCAGAGGTGTTCTCAGCAACTGTAAACAAAGGCAATACACTTTGCTGCAATTGCACAATCAAGATTTATGACCCCCTTGCTCCAAACTGATTTGCTAATGAAGCAGAATAGAACAACACAGACATATAGGGAACATTACCAACTGTTGTCATTCTATCAATGTCAAACCACCAGCATAAGTGGTTTGGCATGCACAGTTAAGAGTTAGCAAAGAGTAGGGACCATGCCAGGACCATGCGGAAAAGCAAAGTAAGACATCTTTAATGTGTTGGCATACAGACGAGGTGCTTCAAAGTTGAGATGGGTCCCATATGTGTTTACTTGTGCATATTTTCTTCATCCAATTTTTCTGTTTCTCCAATTTTTATCCAGTCACTCTTCCTCACAACTGATTATTGAAGGCACATTCTGCTGCTTAATTAAATAATCTAAATTATTATGCAATTCACTCAAACATAATGCTCAAAATAGAAACACTTACATAATCGGTAATTTTGTAATGTTACCAGTTGTTCCTCACCCTGCAGACAGGCCTTAAGACCACACCCCCTGGTTAAATATTTAACACTCAAGACTAGAAATATTCATCTACCGGTATTTGGGTTTATCCTCACTGGTCCTTGAAGAGGTGGGAACCGACAGTGTCGGTGATGAGGAAGGAGAGGAGTACTAGGTTTTTTTTCATTTTTTTTCTGGGAAACATTCCATTTGGTTGTACAATTGAGTTAATGTATACCTTCTTATAGCATAATTGATAAGACATTGTTTCAGAAACGCAATTTTAAAAAATTTAAATAATTTTTAAAAAGCCACCCAACATCTATGTAAGTGCTTTTACACTCTTCTTAGCACCAGGCTATCCTTAGCCCAAGGCTAAGAGCTAAACCAGGGCTAACTTAGCATACTTATTTTGATAAAGAATCAGAGTAAAGCAAAATATCACAACAGGGCTTTTCACACTGCTCTGAGCCAGAGGCTAAAGACATTTTTAGAAAGTTCTTAGCCCTGGGCTAAGAAAGCGTTCACATTGGCACAATCCTGGAACATGCCAAAGTGGCACACTTAACCCTGCCCTGGGCTAGCTGGCCCTACTCTGGAACAGGGTTATTCTCTGAAAACCCACTAAATACGGGTCTAAAAAATTGCTATTGTGAAAAGGGGCTCGATTTGCCTTGGTTTAGCTCTTAGCACCAAGCTATGGATTGCGCGTGGCTAAGAATATACATTGTGAAAAGGGGCTAAATTAGCCTCGGTTTAGCTCTTATCACCAAGCTATGGATTGCGCGTGGCTAAGAATATACATTGTGAAAAGGGGCTAAATTAGCCTCGGTTTAGCTCTTAGCACCAAGCTATGGATAGCCCGTGGCTAAGAATATGCAAGGTGAAAAGCGCTAATGTTTAATAATAAAAATAACAAAATGGAATTCTCATAGTTTGCTCACAGCTGAGCCTTAAGGTCATACGGTACAAAATCACCTGCCACCACTTCACATCAAACATATTGAAATATAATTGGCAGTAAGTTACAGTAATAACAAAAGACAGTAAGAGGCACTCCCAGAGTGGCATATTAAAGCTGATGGCTGTAGTGGCCTTGTAATCACTCAAGGCGCCAATTTACGAGAGAGAAGAAGAGGAGCAGGTGCACGCCAGAGTATTTTACAATCATTTCTTAATAGCTTCATAAATACATTCATGCATCACAGGCATACCAACACAGCTACAGTATCAGCCTTACATAATATTCAACACCACAGCACGTTGAGCAGCAGAAACCCCAAGTGCAAGTCAGTTTGGACAGTGTTATTCTCTTTACAGATACTCTTGTGGTGTCAGTGGCTGCAATTATCGTGAGCTATATTTTACTTGTTAGGCCTTTGCTCTGCATTTGAAAAAAGGAAAGTAGTCTCAGAGGCAATTCTGTCTTGTGCGCTGGGACGTTGCAAGACAACAAAAGCCACATGAAACTGCTGATGCTGTATGTTCATTTTTGCACTCCTGCCTGGCCTTTTCACTAACTTGGGTCTCCACAGGGAACGGGCTGACTGCTCAGCTGGCTACAGCTCAAAGCTCTGGCCAAACACACTCTGAGTTAATTACATGACCACTGCCTGTCTGTACACTCAGCAAGTTCACCTAACAGTTACTGTGGGGGACTGGGCAAATTGGCCACGAGCCCCCCTCATTGTCTGCTGATAAGTTAATTGTTATTGCAAACTCTTTGGTGAAGAAACACTGCCCCCTGTCAGCAGAGGTAAGGACTGATTATTGCACCCAACCATAACACTGTAGTGTTTTATTAGGATGAGTAATATGCTGTTAGGTGTTGAAATGTACAGGTTCAAGCTCATAAATAGTTTCAACAACGTTAAATATTAAATTAATGTTAAGGTGTCCATGTGTTTTTAAATTCCCATCCACATCTCTCCAGTTTGTCACAGACTGTACGGTGCTTAAAACATTTCCTGTGAAAGTAAAGAAATATTACAGATATGTGACTATTGTTAATTATACACAAAACACATGTTATATGTAACCATTGCAAGATATACCTGTTCCAAGTCCATGTCTTCCTCAATATAGGGAAATCCTTGTATCCCTCTCTCGGCCTATAATAATAAAGAATGGTTAGAATAGTTAGAAAGTAGAATAATTACTAATAAATTGTTTTATGAACCGTAATGCAGGGAAACTATCTATTTAATTTAAAACTGTGCAAAACAACATGAAAAAGACCTGCCTGTTGGGATGGGCCTGCTTCTTCAGAACCATGCTGAGAAAACAAAATGGCATCATGGACGGACAGGAAAAGGTGACTACGAGAGATACAGCCCTCGTCAAACACCCCTCCTGTTTCCAGCATCTCATACACCTGGGCTGAATGCAGTAAAACAACACACATTACTGCACTGTAAAAAACATACAACATTTTGTTTCTATTTGTTCTATCTGTTTTGTATTTTTGTTTTTATGTTGCCTGCTAAAAGGTAAAGTCAGCTATTGCAAGCTAAATGTAAGCTAATACACTTTTTGTAAAATTCAACAAATATCTCCTCGCATTTCTCTAAATTACATTCTCTGTGCATGTTGAAAAAATAATCTGGTACTTCTACACAGCCCTGGCTCCGTAAATAGTCAAATAAACAAAGTGGCGAACACTGCTCGTATCAACAGAGCCGTAGCACTTCACAATGAAATTCAACGTGTGATCCGCCGGTGTGGAGGACCGCGGAGCGATACTGTTTTGATTTGAGCTCCATGAATACCTGACCATACCTGTAAAGGCGGGGTAATATTTGCTAACTTCAAGATCAAGAGCATAATCACGGAGTGTACTTTAAGTTGGAAAAGCCATTTTGTAGTGACAACTTACTGCAATGTTCTGCGAAGATGAACATCACAATAGCAACAGAAACACATGCGGCACAAGAGAAAGGGTTAGATTTCAAATAAGAAAATAATCCCCCGTCACAGAGATGGATCTCCAATTATATGTGCCATGTTGTATTTCTAGCCTAGGGTCTTGACTGTGTAACATGAGGCAATCAGAAAGAACCACTGAATACATTTCATTTCTTCCATGCTACTAGAACCACTTTCATCCTCAGTCTGCGACAAGCTCAAGTAGCGCAGCATTGTAACAGCAATGACTGTGTTGCTGTGACAACCGCTTGACTGAATAAGTCTGAAAAGCCATCATTTAAGAGTTTACCTTGAACGTTTGCCAGGAATAGTTTAATCCCCAGCATCTCGTAGCTGGTGTTCATCTGAAAGCAAAACAGAGAACAGATTGGCTGTTGGGATATTATCAAACAAGCCCAACTGTGACTGTGTCACATTATTCATTCTTTGAAGAAAAATACATAATGTGCAGGCCGGCTGACCTTAACAAGTACTTTGAACCCCATGGAGTCTACGAAGCAGACGCCCGCCAAGTCCAGGATGAGGGTGTGGAAGGGTACAGGCTGGCAGTCCGGAGTGACAGCAGCAGGACAGGGAAGCTCTTCAGGCGCCTGCTCACCTAGCTCAATGTCACTACGGTGGCAGTTGACGTGGCTGGTGGGCGGCTCGGGTCTGTTGGCACTGCCGTCGTTCACATTGAAATCATTCTGCAGCTCAAGCTGCGATATAGTCTGGATTTTGGAGGCGGTACATAGTTATCAAGACATATTATATCACTGTTAATATTGTACTTACATCAAGTGCTACTGTTGTCTGACAGTAAAATGAATGACAAGAACCTACTTAACAGCAAAGGTACACTCCTTGATTGAAACGCCCCTCCGGTACCTGACTCAGACCCCTCCTCCTCCCAGTTCTCCAAAAAACTCACACTATTGCCTACCAACACCCCCCATACATACATTGTGTGTATGTAACAAATGTCTCTTGAAAACTGCACTGTAACTGGTAATTGATGGAAACATGACATAGCCCCTCCCACCTGAGACTTCATGGTGAACATAGCCTTCTTATCTTCTTTCTCTTGCTCTTTCTGTTGTTTCTTCATGAACTTCCGCCTGGCCAGAATGAGTTTGCCAGGATCCAGTCCGGTCTAGGCACAAACGTAGAGACTTGTGTTGAATGAACACATTCCTTCAAACATAGCTGACCTTTGCTGGCAGCAAGAGAGGTTGTTCCTTCACCATACCTTTTTAATGACCCTCTGGTGAAATATTTCCACGTTTGCAAAATAGAGCGGAGAGCAATAGTTGAGTATTTTCACGCCTTTGATTTGTGTGGCCTGTGGGTGTCAGAAAAGGTAATGCTACATATTAATACTGGTCGAAAAGCAAGAAAGAGCAGTGTTAAGCTCATCATACAGTACCTTACTGTAGACCTTTGGGTTTTTGTAGATATCTGTGTCCGTAATCTGGACCATTTCTGAGCCATTACGACTAAACACAAAAACATTAAGGTGATGTTCATATATATTTTCTACATTATTCACAGTGCGTGATTTTAATTCGTTATTACAGTGATTGTGTGGCATTAACTTACAATTGTGTTTGAAATATTACCACCAGGATTGAGAATCCCACTCCAACGGCGAGCCCAAACGGCAAGCTAAGAAAGAAGGTGGCCAAGAATGACACAACCCACACACACTGGACAACAGAAAGGACATGTTACGTGTTATATATTAAGCATTACACTTGTGTGTGTGATGACTTACACACACTGGACAACAGAAAGGACATGTTACGTGTTATATATTAAGCATTACACTTGTGTGTGGGATGACTTACACACACTGGACAACAGAAAGGACATGTTAGGTGTTATATATTAAGCATTACACTTGTGTGTGTGATGACTTACACACACTGGACAACAGAAGGGACATGTTAGGTGTTATATATTAAGCATTACACTTGTGTGTGTGATGACTTACACACAGGACAA
>JAODOY010001792.1:23380-34973 GCA_025399855.1 Forbesichthys papilliferus
ACAGAAGGGACATGTTAGGTGTTATATATTAAGCATTACACTTGTGTGTGTGATGACTTACACACAGGACAACAGAAGGGACATGTTAGGTGTTATATATGAAGCATTACACTTGATGAATCAAATGACAATGCTTGTGTGATGACTTACACAGTCCAACTTGTTCTTTTTCCACAAGTAATAAGGGTCTGAGAGCTGTAGCAGTGTGTTCTTCAAGTTCACTGCAATTAGGGCTCCAAGCACTGACTGAAACAAGATGAACAATAACTATATAGATTTTGTTACAGGCATTGTAAACAGCATAATTATTCTCTCTATAGTCCAAATATAGCCTTGTTAATAAGACCGGGCATATGACATCATTCTGGTTTTAAAAGCATTGTGTCCAGCACATCAAAAATACTGAGAGCAATAAGTGAAATGCTGCGTGCATGGAAACAGTCACACCTTCTACACCTACCTTTGGCAGTGGTTTCAGATGCACTCCCAAGGCCAGCATGGTAACCATGACCACCAGCATCACACACAGGCTGGCAAACTGTGCAGAAGAAGCAGAGCGTGCAGGTGTACAGTAACTTTGTGGCTAAACGTGTGTATATTGTGCGTTTGCACTTATGGAGACTTACAGTATGCAGGTGAAACCCACCTGTGACGCCCCCCCAGCACTGTCTACAGCCAGGGTTACGGACAAAGCACAGCAGATTACATGGATCTTAAAGAAGGAACCAAGAAAATTGCTGCAGCCCAGTGCCAGCATCTCCTGTAGGTACACACAACCAATGCAAGTAAAACCCTCTGCTTCTTTACCTCAATTTAGGTCCATTCATTACCATGCAAATATTCTAGAATTAATTTTTGGATGCTATATTATATTTGTAATATTGTATTTTATTTATCTATGAGATTTTGACCAGCATCTTATGAGTTGAGACAGATACATATTGTACAGTATACAGCAAGCAAACATATCCATAGAAACTTACAAAAAACAAAACTAATCAGGTTTGTCATGTTTTTCTAGTTAAATGTCTTTCTAGCATGTGATTCAAACATAAAACTACCTGGTTGGGGTCCACATCGTAGCCATGTTTTGCTGCCAGTGTCCTGGCCATTGCAAGGTTTATGACGTACCCCACTATAGCTAGAGAGAAGGCAGTGGCAAACATATTCTCCCATTCACTCACTCTTGGCATGATTGGTGATGGGAATCTGTAAGGGATGAGATGGGATTGACGTTGCAAGCCAAATTTAAGAAAAGGTTGAGTTAACTGTAGTTTCAGAGAATGATGCCAATTATGAGAATATGCCATTTTACCCTAAAGGGATCTTTCCCACTATTTCCATATGATACATTTCAGGAAGATCCAACGAGCCAGAAATAGCTGTAGCCACCACCACCTGCAACATGGCAGCATCTGATCAACCACTTTTTATCTTTAAATGCATGTCTTACATTTTACAAATGTATGACCATCATAGGACAAATTATGTTTTCATAATTGAAATCAATTCAAATCTACACTGTAAAAAATCCTTGAAGTTAATTTCACTTTGTGTATCGATATTGAATTTTAGCAACATTTTATAGTGCATTACATTTTTTATAACAAAACATGTAGCTTACAATGTAAATTAAATTCAATGATCACAGAGAAGTGGTTAAACATGCAGTTAAACTTACAATGATTATCTCTATTGGAATGGGGAATGGTAGCATGTAACGGTAGCGAGTGCTAAGCTCTTTTACAGCAATCAGAACAACACTGCTGACCAGAGCAAACAGGAAGGAGGCGATGTTGGTGTCAGGCAGGCCAAGGACAATATCTACAAGAGTCTGTACAGGATATTTTGAAAGGTTACCAAATGATTGTTGTCTACTTAATGACGTGTTCTATTTTCTGAGCGGTCACTTACGTATATAACAGCCAGGGGACCACTGTAGGGTGGCACTTTAATAGAGAAGATATACTTCAGCACAAATATGAGGATCTGTATTCCAGCAGCGGTCATGAAACCTCTGACAAAGGATTCAGATAGATAGATGGCTACAAAGCCAAACTGCATCAGGCCCAAGCCCATCTAAAAGTAAAACATACGGTTACTTTTAACGTTAATAGCAGCGTCATTACTGTGTTTCTGCCAGATGGTCATTTTGTATGCCATCTTCTCCATTCATTCCACGTCTTTTTGCTCTTTTATGTTTTTTCAGATGGTGGTGCCGCCGTTTTCAAAGCATGTTTCATTAGTTTTAGCGTTAGAGAAAACTTTTGGATCCGACGGCCCACAATGTGGTTGGCCAAGAAGTTGTCCCTTCCTTATTTAAAATGTTGACATTTGGTTGGTCGGGTAGTTGGTTGTTTGTTTGTTTTCAATAATACATTCACTTTATTATACTTGTGTTTTGTGTTTTACAAGGTTACGTCCATTTCTGGGATTTTTAACGAGCCAAGCAAGAGTGACTGTAATACAGGACTCAACAAAAACTGGATTTTAAATACTTGAACTGACCAAAGCTAATCACATAACCGCTCAGGGCAAGATGAATACTTTGTTTGACAAGGACACAAAAGCAGAGTTTTAGACCAGGGGAAAAGGAGTTTGTGTTGCTGTGGTTCCAGTCTGCAGGGTCATTACAGCGGCCCTTACATGGTGGAAACAGGGTCCCTGACCGAGACTGCTACTCCAGACCGTATGTGTGGGAGTAGACTGTGTCATGGTATCATGCTGAAACCTGGCTCGCTGTCAATTTCAGAAGGCGAAAAAGTGTATTTCCCTGGTGTGGCACTGTCTAGTGTTGAAGTAGATGAGACTAATGCTTTGTCAACCACTGTGGTGACGGGTAGACTGAAAAATGTAAGAGATTTTGCCCAAACTGTACAATCAAATGACTGGCCTATCTGAATTGCAACACACTGATGTGATATGCCTGATCGAGTCACATAAAGCACTGTTCTGTGACAAGCCTACTTAAACGACAGCCTTGCAACATGATAGAAGACGTGGGGGATGCTGCTCCTCTCAAACATCCATATTGTGTTAATCCTGACAAAAGAGCTCGTCATAAGAAAGCAATTAAAGTTATAGTCAGCTATGGCAAGATATTTGTAAGCTAATACACATTTAGTAAAATTCAACAAATCTGTTCTCTGTGCGTGTTGAAAAAACAATCTGGTACTTCTACACAGCCCTGGCTACGTAAATAGTAACATGAACAAAGTGGTGTAAACCGCTCACATCAACAAAGCCATAGCACTACGATTTTCTTGCGATGCGTTTTAATGTGTGGAGCAGTGGACGCGCAGAGGGATATTTCCCTGAAAATTACCCTGCCTTTAAGTATGTGTTGTAGCAATGATTTTGCAGAACCCAGTTTGAACCCAGACTAAATGTGGCCAAGCTCAATTTGCTAAAGGGCTACTGACAGGTGCTATGGACTTCCCGTGCTAAGGAAATATCAGCTTTTGTGACACCTGATGACTTCCTGCAGTACAGGGTGATGGCCTTTGGTATGTGGAATGCACCTGCCACATTTTAGAGGCTTGTGAATGAAGTATTGTTTGTCAGGGTGTGAAGCTTTTTTTGGTGTCTTGAAGTGTTCTGGGAAATGGCCTCGGCATACTCAGAAGCACACAGGCCATCACCTTGTCATCAGGCATCACAAAAGCTAATAATTTGCTAAATGTGAATTTTGCCAAGCCAAGGTCACACATTTGAGTAAGGTTGGCGGTCAAGTATTTCCAGTGGTCTAAAGTGGAGGCTATTCTTTCTTACTCTGCCCCTACATCACAAACTGAGCTACACATTTTATAGGTATGGTAGGCTACTACAGGAAGAAGAAAATATCTGCCATTTTTGCCTCCATACAAATCTGTTATGTCCTAAATTGATCTTTGTTTGGTATGTTGCTTGTCAGTATATATTTAACACAGAACAATGTATACCGTCACCAGCCGTGTTGGCTGCACCAACATTGACATGCGTTTGCCGTGGATGCAAGTGACTGGATTGGGTGCAGTTCTTCGCCACCTACACCTGATGTCATGCTTCTCAAAAACGTTTAACTGACATCAAAAGCTACATAGTGCGATTGAGAAGGAGGCTCTGGCCTAATTCTGGTGTAATTTACGGTGGGGGTGTTATCTGTTTCCCCCCTGCTGGTGGTTTGGTGTGCCACCTTCTCTCCTGTCATTCCAGGTGTTGCTGATTCCCGACTGATTTTCTGCTCTACAAAGCCTGCGCAAGATAAGCCCTCAAGCTCCCTCTCTACACTGACTTGACTGATTATGATTTGAGAGCAGCATTATGATGTTTTGGTAAAGTTTTATTCCCTTGTGTTCTTTTCAGATGGTGGATCTGGCAGTTCAGTTTTCATGGCTTGTTTTGATCGTTTCAGCTTGGTTCATATTTTTGGTAGTTTATAGACACCTCTTCTTTCTATTTCATTGGTTCATTTCCATTTTTTGTTTCAGGTTATATTAAACAGATCACACATGAACTGTCTGTCAAACCCACACAGTACCTGTATGATGGCAGTGAGACAGGCCAGCGTTCCAGATATTGCCAGTCGTGCCTCATTCATGGCATATGTGTCCACCACAGTGGCATTGAGTGTGCTGTTGTAATGGCTAAAGCCAGACTCTGGAGCCAGCTGAAGACACACTATTCCCACCATGATGCTAAGAACGGCAAAGGTCCCTGGACACAGATAACAGTGTGTGATGTCATCTTTTGTTTCTTTGGGTGGGGGTAAAACATTTACATTCACAATCATCCACACTTACCTGGAACCATCTGGTGTGCAGTGCCCATGAAGAAGTAAGGGATGAGTGGAAAAAATGAGGAATAAAGCCCGTTGACAGGAGGTAGGTTCGCCAGTAGGGCGAACGCCATGCCTGTAAAGAGAGTACAAGTTGTTCTCAGCTTGTTCATAGGGACTATTTGTGTCCCTAATGAACCTGGTTCTTGGAACAGTATGGTTCTTGGCATTATGGGAAGCTCTTTGTGATGTACGTTTACCCCTCCGATATTGTCCTGGGCCCTTGGGGTCATTATGGCCCTGAAATCTTTTAATGACACGCATTATCCTAGGGTTAATATGACCCGTGATACATTGTGATGTTATGGGTAACTCTGTCTAACTCAGAGAGTGTCACAATCTCAAATATTTCCTCTTACTCATAAATACTGTATTTGTGAGTAGGAGGAAGTGTGTGGGACTAGTATATTAGGCCAAATATCAGCAAGCATGCATGCTGGTTTAAAAATAAACAAACATGCACATTTTTTCATATTGTATCAAAACCACTGATGCCCCCTGACCTCTTATCAATTGCCCCATTTAAGGGGCAAATCAACAGATGCTGTTTTTGGCTATTCAGTAGTATTCAACACATACTGTGTACAGTATATATCATAACATTTTCCAATAAAGCAACTCCAGACGCTATTCACGAAGTAAGTGAACTTTGGGTCTGGTTACATTATTTAAGAACATTGTGCCAAATTTGTACTCATAGGTTTAATTGAGTTATGACCCTATTGTATCTAATAGGTTAGTAGGCTATTAATAAAATAGGAAGTTAAAATAAGAATGCCTACAACTGGCACATGAAATTACAATGTAATGCTTCTCATACTATTCAGACTGATGTAAACAGCTGTTGTTAACAGCAATTACGGTGGTACAGAACACATTAAGACTAGAAGCACAACCCACCCTGAGGAACCTGAATGGTGCCTGCGCTGACTCCGCTTATGACATCACACAGCAGATTCTCCTTCACTTTGTACTTGGGCAGCCACCTCAGCACAGGCAGGTGTCTGAACAGTAAACTCTTCAGTTTAGGCCCCGAACATCTGATGGAAACAGATTTTTAGCAAAAGGGTCATGAAGCAGAGGAAATACTTAAGAGTGACTTATGGACACTTGTTGACACTAGATTAACATGAATACCTGAAGATTTTCTTTATTTTCTCCCCAACAGGAAACAGCCTGTCCTTCTTGTCAAACTCTTTATCAAAATCTATAAGGTTATAGGAAGGCCTGTCGATCACATAGCGGGGCTGATTCTGCAGCATGGCTGCAATCTATAAACAGAAATATTTTGTCCCCCTCCAAGAAGAATGACCTAGAACATAAGATATTTTCATCACAGCATTTAAGAAAATAAACTAAATTACATGATTACTGTAGAAGCTTTGTCTCCTTAAATCAAAGGCAAATTGTTGTTTTACCTTGGGATCCTTATCTAACCTCGAAGCAGTAGCCAACAGGTCAGGGAAGTGCTGATGTATTTGATCAGAAAAAGGCAAATACCAGACACTATGCCCTCAATTTCCTTGTTGGAATAAAATAAATGGTTTCATTCTATGTATCAGTTAAAAATAATATAAACCAATGTTTCAGCACAAGTTACCAAAATGCTATAGCAAAATTGCACAACAGACTTGTAAAAAAGTTATATGTAAGTGCATTAATATTCCTCTCAACATTTTTAATTATGGTATTGATTTGATGTTATCAATTTAGACTATTCACAATTAATTGAAAATCCACCAATTTTTCAGCAGCAGCTATGTAGAATATTTTAAAAGATGTACTATTAGAATTATCTACATTTTAAAACTCAGCTGTTGTCATATTATCAAAACAATGGAATAGCCCAATTATGAAATAATTTATTTTAAAAATATTTCATGATAGGCTACCAATTAATACTTAGTGTAGAATAGTTATAAAAATATTACCGTATCTTGTAGTTGGAGAAAAAAGGTCTAGTGAGATTGCCTAGCTAATATGGTATTAGACTCTATCCCTCTGAGCCAGAGGTGTTCAATATTTACTTCTAGTAAAATTGATTCACCTTTTGGGTGGAGCTTAAAAATCACAGTGGTGATGGACACTACTACAAAAAATGTTCTGCCATTTTCCATCTGTTATCACACTGTAACTTACAAGACACAATACAACCTATGAGATATGCATGGTTAGTATTAATAATTCTCTCATAGCATGTTCACTCCTGTTCAATTTCATTAAGAAAAAAAAACATTTTTACATATTTCATAGTTGAAAGGTGGCTTCAGCTACCATCACAGAATGTTAGTTATGACAAACAAACATAACATTTAATAAAAACAATACAAAATAAAACGAATATTACTTAAACACTCACAAGATTCAAATATTACGACATATTAGACAGCATATGAAAAACAAATTAATATAGTGTTTACAGTGTAACATTTGGTTTGACAAAAATTCCTTTTAGAAGAAACAATGGCAAAATCTTACAATCTAAAGTGCATTTATTTTTCAAATATGTTTTTCTCAATGTATAAATGCCCAAATTTAAAAGCAGGTCTCCACCTGGTGGAACAAAAAGTAAATAGAAACCCAAAAACCAAGCATTTTGAGCAGTTCATTCAAGCAGGTTTTAACCTTGTTAAATTACTTCAGCAGGAGGAGTAAACACTGCAAACAAAGTTCAAATGTCTCCCCATTTCCTTTGACCTCCTTGATTTCTGTGTGCTGTATGTGAACCAATTTCCCTAAAAATATAAATGTTCTTTCCATTGTTTGGATAAGGTATGTGTACATTAAACTAATAAGATGTCATAATGATTTATTTTCTATGGTGGATTCTTCACAATGAATATAATTGCCAATACAAAAAAATTCATAAAAGTTAAGTAAAAAAAAAAAAAAAAAAAAAAAAACATACTAATTTTGGTAAAAATTGCCTACATTTCAAGAATATACTGTATACAGCAACAATAACATCACTATTTCTGTAATAATGTACCCTACTATACTTCATGTGATATGTACTGCTTCACAAATAGCATGGAGCAAATTATTTATGAAAAGAAAGCACCTATTTCCATTCCAACTAAGCTGTTCCTATTTATAACTGCTGAATAAAGTGGTTGGTTATTAAAAGCAGGAGAACTGGTTACAAGGCCACGGCAGGGCTAGGTTAACAAATACGGCGTTATGTGCTAGCATTCAAATTACCATTTAAATCAAAGCTCCTTTCCATAGCTTCTTCAACCTTTTAGTAATAAAAGCTATTTTAGCAGCTACCGTCAGATACTTAAAGCAATCCATAAAAATACCCCAAAGTCTCAATCATAGTCTTTAAAAATCAGTGCACATTAGAAGTCGCTGAGGATGCTGATGTCTGCGAACTCTTGCCGGTATCTGTATGAGTACAAGGCCAGAAGAAATGCCCATTTGAAAGTGAGGAAACTCCACACACAGGACAGGTAGAGGCTCCTTGGATCAGTTGGAGCTGTAGGGCAAGGCAGAAGTTATGAATAATAATAATAATAATAATAATAATAATAATATCAAAGCAGATCCAACAAATTCACTCCACATTCTGAAATAAAACTTAAGGGCACTTCTTTCCAGAAATGCATTTGCCACAACCCTTACAAATACACCAACTAGGTGCGTCTTGTACACTTCTTACATTGCTTCTGTGTGATGGCGAGAGTGAGGAATGTGATGAAGGCGGTGCCAGCCAGCCCAGCGAAAAGCACCCCGACAACAATGAAGAACCTGAGGCCCTTAAGCCAGGTACGCCAGTAGTCCTGTAGGTACATGATGTGCGTAACAAGGGCCCACAGTGCTAGCACACCTGTTAGGAGAGATCAACACAATAGCATATCAACAATGTATATCACAGCCCTACTCAAGGACCATCTACAGTCAAATATGTAAGTATGTCATACTACATATATTGATTACTTTATTCATAATTAATACAAATAACTACGTTCTTAAGCTGTATGTGGTATATTTTGGTTGATATGAAGTGAATAAGGAACAAATATAAAATTGCTCACTCCAAGCCAAAACACTTGCATTAAAGCATTAATTTATAATGTAGCTTATGTTATGTTTGAGAATGTGGTACACTGTACGGTAGCGTAGCTGATCTACCACAGAAAACACTTCTTTGTTATATTTTATACATACTGAAGATTACTGAAAATTTAGAGAATTATGCACTTTCATGTGCTGTTAAGATATAAGAACATGCGTTATTATAGTTACAGGATAGGCTTGTTATTACCTGATAAGCCCCCCATTGCAGCCGTCCATGGTTGTTTATATGCAATATTCCAAACCAGAAAAGCCGAGAATCCAACTAGCATACCAAAGGTGGCATATCCTATGCTAATATATGTTCTGTTGGGGCCCATCGTACACGATTACTACAACAAATGTTTGTAATTATCCAAATAAATATTTTATATAACCATCGACAGATCTACTTGCACCAAAGGCTTAACATTATGTACGGTAATATCCAGATCCTCAATAGGCCTAGAACCGTACTGGTCGATAGTCAGGCGACAGCACGAATTTCCCAATACTAAATCTAAACGAGCTTCTATAATTGTGCAAAATGTTGAAAACAAAAATATACAATTCCCCGTAATATAAAAGAATGGCGGAGGTATGTAAATGTCTTACGAGACGCAACGAACACTTGTTTACCTCCCACCGGTAGTAATGGTAGGCGGCGCCACCGGAAAAAGACTAGATTGTACCCTATTATGAAAGAGGCAGTACTTCACTGCATAAGCGCTCATGTCTTTGCATTCTCGCAAGAGTAAAACACGTTATATGTTGTGTTCGTTTTCTAAATCTTACCGATTTCCAATAAAGATATTATGACATAAAACCAGCAACATATTCTTAAAGAGCATACGTTGAAATATATTATCACCACCAAGGAACCCCCCTGGGTTACCGACACAGCGCCTCAACTGGAGAAATGTGAATTATAAGTCATTTTTGTATTCTTCTTCGTTCTTCTTCATCGTCGTCTTCTTCTTCTTCTTCTTCGCGTTTTACGTCGGTTGGCCTCTTTACCGCCACCGTCTGTTCCGGAATGTGGGACTCAAACCAAATCCTTCAAAACAGAAAGAGAAAGAAAAAATAAATTAAGAAAAGTTTTCAAACATCATCCGGACATAGTGAACAAATTATGTAGCCTATTTTGTTTATTTAAGTGTATTATTATTTTCTTATAATTTTAGGTCAGCTACAGTTGCTTGTTTGCTAATCACAATTCCTCTCATTGTCTACATTGTGAGGAAGATATAAAGCAAAATTATATATTGTAGGCTTTTTCAAAGTTTTTAGTGTGGACCGGTTTACTGTATCTGCATAGTATGAATACTGAAGTGTGTCTAAAAGTCAAACAACATCCTTGTTTTGTTGTATGAGTGTCAAACTGATTTTATCACAGCACAATGTTGAACACACAACCAGACACACACAGTATAGGCCTATACAGTGTAGGCTGTATAGCCTACACTGCATACATAGCCTACAGTATACTGTATCTATACAATGTTTTTGTATAATACTTATTATATACAGTATTCAGTTTATTTATAGGATATTGTAGTCTATATATAGTGATAGTTAAGATATAAGGTCTTTATTATCTACACACACTGAGGTCATGTGTAGCTGAAGGCTACACACACACACACACACACACACACACACACACATACACACGTGTACATATCAAGCCCATGGGCAAGTGTCTGATTGGAGAGATACAGGAAACAGATTTCTAGCTGCACTCTAGGACTCACACACAACCACAGTCTTTGTGAAGTGCTCCTCTGCAATCTGGCACATGAGAGAGGACGGGCACAAGTCAATTAACCATCTGAAGGAAGCATACATCTGAAGGTTCAAGAAGGTGGGAAGATGGCTGCAGAGGCTCCAGGTAACCGGTCCTTTTATTCGAGCACATGGTGTAGCTTGTCAGAGTATGGATTGTTTTGATTATACTCATAAAATATCTGTCAAAATCTATTATTCACTGGCTGTAATTTTCTAAAAGTCAATTTTTAACCGATATACAGGCTTACTCTTGTCAGAGACTTTTTAAAAAATTGATTAAGTTGCCGTTGTTATCTAGGCACTTAACATAATTTGCTGTTATTTATCTGTCTGACATGCTTTGAGGTTGATGTTATGTTGGAGTTATCAGTCTAACTCCAATCTGATACTAATTGACGCCATATTTATTTACTGATGTGAACTCATTTATTTACTATAGAAAATATGAACTCATTAAGATAATGTTTGGGACTTGGGACTACTTTCTGTACTTTTCTTCCTAAGACCTTGGTTCATAAACAATCATCATTCAGCAGCAGTTGTTCTACCCTGTACTGTTACTCCGGTGTTAAATTTAATATCAGCTGTTCTCAAACTGGTTTGCTAATACCTCGCCTGGCCAGGGAAGGAAAAGGCGTATGCGTGTGTGTCTGTCTGTCTGTGTGTGGAGGGCTAGCAGACTGGCGTTACCAACTGATGTGTTGCAGGAAACCCCCTCCCATTCCCAGAGGAACTGTAAAATATATATACAAAACACATACGCACACATATGCACACACACACACACACACACACGATTTTCCTTCCTTTGCCAGGCTAGTCAGCAGCAAACTAGTTAGCAATGAAAGAAATACAATCAAGTCAAGTCAGTTTATTTATAAAGCACATTTAAAAACAGCAAATGCTGACCAAAGTGCTGTACACATCAATGCA
>JAODOY010001793.1:0-12579 GCA_025399855.1 Forbesichthys papilliferus
TCTCTCTCTCTCTCTCTCTCTCTCTCTCTCTCTCTCTCTCTCTCTCTCTCTCTCTCTCTCTCTTTCTCTCTCTCTCCTGTAGCCTTGGGCTCCAGCTGCAGACAGAAAAAAAAAGACACAGCACTCTTGCCCACATCAAGGCCGCACTACTGGCACATGTGTGTGTGCGTGTGCGTGTGCGTGTGTGTGTGTGTGTGTCTGCCTGTGTGTGCGTGTGTGTGGGATACAGCGTCTGTGTTGTGTTTTTGTGCGGGTATGTGTATGAATTCCATGTGTTACGTGCACGTGTGTGCGTGCGTGTGTGTGTGTGTGTGCATCTGGAGCATGCATTGAAGTGGGGCCACATAGGGTGTCCGTGTAGCACAGACTCTTATAATCCTCTGTCCTTCTAGCCAAGCGTAGGAAGATAAGCCCAGCTGTTCTGCAACATCCTCTTTAATCACAGAGGATGTTGTTTTGTTGTCCCACGCCATGAAGCCTTGGAAGTGTGTGTGTGGGGGGGGGGGGGGTATTAAATCGCCCGACATCCGGCCAATCAATCATCACAAGCAATATCTGAGATTCCACTCGCACCCCACTTGCGGCTCGTAACTATATTTGCATTTGATTTTGTGCGTGCGTTTGTTAATTGTCATGAATTGGTGAATTAAGATACACAACTTGACCAATAGGTGATGGTAAAACTGGTCCAATTGTGTGGTTTTATATTGGGTAACAATGATTGATCGGAGATAACTGAGGCATTGTGCATGAGGTTCTGAAAAAAGATCAATAAATAATGTGTTTGCAGCAATAATGAATGCAATGTCAAGCAACAACCACTATGTGGCATTGTTTAGATTCAGTGTGGCACAGTGGATCGATAAAGACCAATGGTGGGAGTCAAGTGCAGGCCAGCAGGCCACCTAACTGCACCTAGTTGATTCTCTGTGTAAATGGACTAGCATATAGCCTGGATTTGCTAACATATGGGTACTGCAAGTGTCACCTTGCATGTCATGATTGAAAGCAGTGGGAATTCTCATGGCGTGGGAAAGACACTTTACCTGTTGCACCACTGAGAAAATCTCTCTCTCTCTCTCTCTCTCTCTCTCTCTCTCTCGCCTAAGTACATAAGTGGCACCTTGAGTGCCTTCCCTGAGCGTGGGCTGGCTGAATGTTTGCCAGTTGTCTGAAGAATACTTTAGAATTCTCCACCCTGAACAAGCAGCTTCAACAGAACAAGTTCAGTTTGTGTGTGTGTGTGTTTGTGTGTGTGTGTGTGTGTGTGTGTGTGTGTGTGTTTAATTGCCTGTCCATCTAATTGTGCGTGGGTCCAGTTGCAAACAATAAATTGATTCAAATTGCATTGCATTTGTCTCTGTGTGTGTGTGTGTGTGTGTGTGTGTGTGTGTGTGTGTCTCTGTGAGTGTGTTTGTGCGTATGTACTCTACGTGCATGCATGTGCAAATGGCTTGCATGGTGTGTGTGTGTGTGTGTGTGGGTGCATGCATGTGTATGTATGTATGTGTGATGTGTGTGTATGTATGTGTGTATGTGTGATGTGTGTGTGTGCGTGCACTGTATGTGTGTGTGTGTGTGTGTGTGTATGTGTGATGTGTGTGTGTGTGTACTGTATGTGCATGCATGTGTGCCTGGGCTGCATGGTGCGGCAAGAGACCCGCCCCTCTTAACGCATTCCACTGTCTTCAGCTATCTCGCCCCCGCACTCGCCATGTGACCATGTGACAGGAAGTAGGCCCATGTCAGATCCCGCTGCCTCCAGCCGAGCTCTGCTGGCTGTGTTTCTATTCAGACTGAGCATTGTATGCACTCCCAATGGGGGAAATGCCAGCGTGTTTAGGCCATTTATATTATTCATTCTTTAGCATGGAACTGTGATAAGATTGCGGAGGCCTGCATTCTTAAAACAAGTTAAGTCAGAATTTCTCATAACACATTGCACTTTGACCTCAGGGTCTAGCCCCATTCATGACGAGCACATGCAAATACATGAATGCGTACTTATACTGCAGCTTTAGAGTGAAGTTGCAATGTGGTATCTGTCAATGGCAGGTGGAAGGTTCTCCTCTGCCGTTGTGTTGATACAGTTCACACCCACATACACACACAACAGGATTATGCTATCTAGCTTCCTGTTCGCCTGTCTAGCAGTTCCCAGATAGATTGCCAGCGAGAGATTCCAGCTCAAGGATCCATGCACTTTTTACTTTACCCTACAAAATGTTATAGCGTTTAGCATTGCCACTGTCTGCGTGACATCAAAGTATGTTAATAGCCTACTACTACAACTAGTTATAATAATAATAATAATAATAATAATAATAATAATACTAATAATAACAATGCATTTTATTTGCTTAGTGCTTTTTAAGGTACTCAAAGACGCAATAAATCATCCTGATGCACATTCAACAATGTTATGCTTTACAGTATGTTGAATATGATGAATATTTTTATGGATGAAGCTCTGTATGGGATATGCTAACCCATAAGTAGTAGTCTTTTGACTCCTCTGGTCCTATGAGCAACAAACACATTTTACCGTTACTGTTTCAGGACCGTGTGCCCAGAAACAGTTGCAACAACTGCAGTCTACAAATGACTATGGGAGACTGTTTCTCCTCCAGACATGACTAAGTGAAATGTCCCTGAGAGGTCTCTGAAAGGTGTATTCACCAAAGCAAAGAAGTTACATTGATGTGTTTATTCCATTGCAGTAATGACTGTTTAAGAAACTTCCCCTGCAGAGATATGTAAAACATATACACATACACACCTATGAAACTTGTTTTTTTTCCCTCCTCCTGTGGAGCCAATGTGTGTATATTTCTCTCACATGCATCCCTATGCATTATTATGCTTGCAATGGACGTTACAATATGTCCCGGTGGACAGAGACATCTCTATGTTCTCTCAGGACAGCCCCAGAGAGCAGACTACAAATCAGTTTCTGTTTCATTTCTATGCATGCTAGATTGCTAGATTGAAAAGCACACCATATGAAACCACTATGCTAACTCCTGTTGCTGTTAACCCAATTGTAATGAGCAGATAAACTCTTTGACCTACTACAGTGAGTTGACTAACCAGGCCCTATTTGAACAGCCCTGAGGTGTGTGTGTGTGTGTGTGTGTGTGAGTGTGTGTGTGTGTGTGATGAGGGAAGGGGGGGGGGGGGCGTTTTCCACACTGTTAGAAACACGCACCCCCCTCCCATTTGTTTGTGTTTGGTAACAACAAGCTACCATGCCATTGGTCATTTGGTTTTTAGCAGGATTTCAGCAGGCCTGACGGCATGACCCCCGAACAGAGAGCTCCTCAGTGCGCTCCACACAGAAAGCACTAATGTTTATCGTCACTCCGCACCCCTCCACATTGAGCTGGTGGTTGCTTGCCGGCTCATGCACAATAATGGTTTGGGACCTGCATCCCAACTGGGATTCTCACTATCCTCTGTTGCGTCATGGTGAAAGTTCACAAAAAGCTAAAGAATATGATTGCATAGTTCCTGCCAAACAGATAGGAAGGATTCTGGTGGAGTGTGGGGGAGTATCGTGCTCTAGATTCTCCATTGTTTAAAGGCATTATAATACCCATAACCACCTACCGTGGCGATGCAATCAGCACGTGTGAAGCAAACGCAACACTGATGCGGACTGGCTATTAGCTTGCTCGGGTACTTGTAATTAGTTCTCACAACCGACAGACTGGTGGGAGATAAGCTTGAGAATGCATATTATCTGGCACAATATGTATGTGTTATCTGGCTCAAGTGGTATATGGTGTATTGTCGTGCATATACAGTTCACACACATAGCCCTGTGGTAAGTCACATGTGGGCCCAAATGTAAGATTTGCAATGGCTGCAGTATGTGTGGTTGTGTTTGTGTCTGTGTGTGTGTGTGTGTGTGTGTGTGTGTGTGTGTGTGTATGTGTGTGTGTGTGTGTTATTTAGAAATCTATTGGAAGGGTCTGGGCCAACTTCTCCCACCAATGATGTCATAGTGAGGAACGTTTCTCAATTATGCAGAAGGCCACTGAACAGATGGTGCCAGAAGCATGTACTGCTCGGCAGGTTTTGCCATGCACACAGTTACCACTTTAGTCTTAAAATAGCCTCGTTTAAATGTACAGGTTGCAGTCCCTAAAATGTTTTTTAGTTAACTAGTTAACTTTGCTATCTTAGATGGAAAACACCTGTTTTGTCTCAGCCTATATTATAAGTGAATTAGTGAAGTCCACGAACCTGTAATTCCCCAATTAAGAAAAGTAAAATATTAATTTATGCAGACACATACAGCAGTTACTACTAGATATTGACAGTTCTATGACCCAGGCAATGTTAATGCAAAAAAACAATAACGCAATTGCAATCATGTTACTTGTATTCAGATTTCAACAAAATATCGGTGGAAACAGTCAAATTTGATGATGTAACCACTCTGATGATTGAGACAATGTATATGACTACGAGAATATTTACTGGCCCGACATCATAATCATTTCCGCGTGAAATCAAACTGGCCGACATCAGAAGACTTGCATTGCAATAAAAAATCTATAGCAGCGGTGCCCTTCAACAGTTAATCAAAGTCCCTACATGGATAGTTGCTGTCAAGATAAACCAGCCTTGATTTCAGATACTTAAGGACAACATGCCGCTATGATAAAAGAAAAGGTTGGTTTGTTAAGAGGATTACACCTTGTAAAAAGGGTTTTAGTATGATGGCAAAACATTTGACCCCAGAGCGACAAGGTTTTGTGCAATCTCAGACCTGTCAACATGTTAATTGCACAATAAGTCTTAAGAGCAACAGCTTGCCATGCAACATGGGCATGTGCAAAACACACTTGCATACAGTGTATTTTGCATCTTTTTTTCAAATTTTTGGGGTAAATTATATAATGAAACAGAGCATGGGGCTCCTGGCTTGAATCTGGCTAATCATCTCAGATTAGGTTCCAACCATATTGGTTTAGCTTGAACCACAAAGTAGTCACATACTGTACAATGACTCTAAACAGCAAGAATGCAGACTATTTCCAGGGAATTCCAACTGGTTTTGTCATGAGAGAGCAAATAATTTTTTCCACATTTAGAAGAAGCCTGGATTTCCAGCTGATTACTGAGCCAACACAACAAAAAACAGATCCCCATCTCCCATTTGTGTATAGATTTTCTGGACAACAATTTAGTCATGAGTCCATCTTTTGAGAAAAAATGATTATTTATTTGTCTCAGCTTGTTTTTCCTGCATCTGCTGGTAATTTTCTGCGGAATGTGAGGAGCAGCTGTCACTTTAGCACATGAATGGAGCCGGTTTAGTGGCTCAGAGGCATCGGAGTGGATCAACGGTGCAAGAGAGACAGCTGGCCCGAGGGGACAATAGCACTCTCCGTTAATCATTAATACTCTTAATGAACAGCAGCCAGGCACCAGAGGTTCACTAGTCGATCTATCCAGAACATTCCGTCTGCAACAGGAGGACACAAGCTGAACCTACACTGACACTTGTAGATTGGGGTCTTAAAAGGTGGCCAGTCGGTGCTTAAAAGCATTCTCCGTTCGATGGGGTGGCACGTTTTGTAATAAAATGACAGGGTTGATTTATATATTACTTGGAAACAATGGAGCTTTGTCATGCCATATCTTGTCATCGACCTGCAATGAATATTGTAATATTGTTCATCCACCTAGATTGTGTTATTGTCCAAGACGGTAATACAACCAGACAGGTTTTCAGTAAAAAGCTGTGTTTGTTGACTCACAGTCCCTGTAAGCTTGAAGGCAAAGAGATGGATTCAATATGCCAACTGAAGAGACTGAATCACAAACTAAAGAAAAGAAAGACTTTATGTAACAAGATCATCACAGATTACTTAGTTCTGTCTATGCAAGCAGTTCACAAACTTTTTTAACCCTTGACCCACAAAATACCTCTCCTTCGCACACACATAACAGTGTAGAAGGCCTAAATCAATGAATAATAAATGATTTTATGTATACATTTATACATTGACGTTTCTGGATATACATAAATACAATAAAAATATTTAAATTCTTTAAACGGTATAGTAGGTCATTCTGAAGAAAGCTTGTTGAACTTGCTCCCTTAGAAGCTCTGCCGTTCTCTGTGCGCGCTGAAAAAAGAATCCGGTAGGTTCTACACAACTCAGGCTTTGTAAATAGGAGCACAACGACATTGATGCAGACCGCACACAACAACAATCACAATATGTTTATAATGTGGGTGGTAAGCTAGCAAGGAGATATTTGGTGCGTTTGACAAATAATGTATCATCTTTCAATCACTTAATATACCTTTAAGCAAAAGCCTCTTGTGACCGCCATGTCTCGTTCAAATTGACCACTCGTCCAGGTTTCTGGAGTAACACCGTTACCTTGTGTGGATTAGAACGGTACACAATGTATTGACTGCTGCCGATGCCATTGTCTTTTAGAAAAAGGCTAGTCACACACAGACACACAGTGACGACTGTCAAATGAAACTGTTGTGCCCCAGGCTAACAAACAGCCAGCACTATATTTCCATAAAGCAGAGATGTTATCTACAGATAAATGTGCTTCAAAGGGGGAGCAGATGTTCGCTAGGGGTCTCATTTGAATGTCACACTGCTCTTCTGTGCGTCCAAGCCGGGGCGTGCGCGCGGGCGCATGCACGTTCTTCTGAGTCTGCCCCTCTGTGTGTGCGCACGTGGGCGCTTGCACATGGCAGCGGCGGCGGCAGTGGCAGGTGTTCCTGTGTCCCTAAAAAACAAAAAAAACAAAAAAAAAAGAGCAGGTTTTAATGTCCCCTCCTCAAGTTAGTGGTTGGGTTGGCATGACGACAGCCCAACAGAAAGAGACTTGTGTCTATAGGGAGGGCCAGCGATGGGAAGGGGGGGGTGGGAGTACACACTCTCGGACTTTCACTCTGGATCTCCAGAGGAAATGGCACTCGCGACACAACACAGGCCTGAATGCTGTCTTGGCCGCCATTAGAAATGCAGATTCAGAGGCTTTCCAACAGAAGAATCAGCTGTATGTTCAAACCCTCCCTACAATATAGGATTCAGGGTAGAAACACCATGTTTTAACGGCATTCTTGCTAACTTCCAGTTCAAATCAAAACCGTATCGTTCCGCAGTCCTCCGCTGCGCCGCCTCACATCAAAATGCATTGTAAAGCAAATTGTGTATTAGCATACAATTAGCTTGCAAGAGCGACTTTACCTTTAAGTGAAGGTTGTACAACGCCTAGGAGCTTAGATATGAACACCAGCTCCCGCCCCCTATCGGATTCCATCTCAGGTGTGACAGCTGTCACCGTATCATCCTTGTGCCTTATGGCGTGGACATCCCCTTCTCAATAGCAGCCACACGTCACGCACCTCCATCTGTGTGTGTGTGGGGGGAAGGGGGTGGGGGGGTGTAAGAAGATATAGGAGTGGCTGGGAGTCACCTGTCTGTTGTTGGCCTTCCTTGTCTGTGCCCAGTGGGAGGGCTATAATTCTACCTTGAAAAGGCACAACAGCAGCCATGCATAGCACACACGCACACACACAGATATGCACAGACACATACACACACACGTGTAAATACACACACATGCACGTACTCACACACACACACACCACAGACATTGCACATGAAAACATTTGATTTCCTTGCACAACTGAGTCAAAATGTTCTCTCAAGTCAAAATATACTGTCATTAGTAAATTCACGAGATTCATGAGACAAGAGTCAGTTAACATGTTAAATTAAACTATAGAGTATATGATTCAACCCAGGAGTTGTAACAACTGACAGTGTTGAGTTCTTTCTATTTTAGTAACTATAGTGAACCAGCAATTCCCCTAGCTGTAGGGGAAACATTTGCTGGTTTACTGTAAATTCACCTTAAACCATGGCAGAAAGGCACATTTCTTAAAATGATCATTACTGTACCAGTGTAGCTTGGATTATATGATGCTATCTCAGTCAGTTTGAGGTATACTGTTCTCCTACGTGTTAATTATCTAACATTTATGGTATAGTCACCTATGGCAAGCTAATAAGTATTTGCTAATACACTGCCAAAATCTATATCTAACTTAGTGTGAAAATCTTGTTTTTAGATTTAAAATCTTGTTGGACTTATATATAAATTGCTTATCTAGTGACTTATATTAAGTAAATGTGCACTAACTTTAAGAAATCTTATCAAATAAATTTCACTTAAAGTTTTAGTTATATTATAGCTATTATATTTGCACTTTTTTATATTTGATTGGGCATTTTTTGCAGTGTCTATTTTGTTCTCTGTGCATACTGAAAAAACAGTGCTGGCTCCATAAATAACAACAGAAACAAGGTGGTGAACACTGTTGAAAACATTGTCCTTGGCTTCACAATGTGTGAGGAGGTGCTGCGAATGGATATTGTTTAAATTTGAGCTTGAAGTTAGCAAACGTCATTCTCATATCTCTCTGTGGCGCCGCCTCACACATTGAAATGCATTGTGAAGCAAAGTGCCGTACTGTGACTGTTTGTCTTCCTATTTAAGGCGCCAGGACTGTGTGGAAGTATCAGATTTTTTTTTTTACATGCACAGAGAACGGTAAGATAGCGAAATGCAAGGAGATATTGTCAAGCGTGGCAGGCAGAGCGGACCCAAAGTAAGCTACTAAGAGCTTATTCACAACAACAGAGGGCAGGAATCACACCACACACATAGACACAATGACCAAACAAGAACAAAACAAACACAAGGGCTTAAATAGAAAAACACAAGACAGGCAGAGACAATCAGGAACAAGTGAAACCAATGAGACAATCAAAGTGAGGCTGGGAACAAGACAAACCCAAACAGGACAGACAGACAGGATTGGATGGTAGGCCGTGACAGATATTTGTTGAATTTGGCAAAACATGTATTCGTTTACAATTAGCTTGCAATAGCTAACTATACCTTTTAAGGTATAGACCTTGCTCCTTTAGTGACAGTTCCAAAATGTTGTTATGTAAAATGTGGTGGAACTCTTCTAAAAAGAAAATACAACAATTTAAATTGAAAAAGAAAATTATCCAATCAAGATTATTCAGAAAAAAATTTGACATCATATTAATTTATATTTATTACAACTTGCAATTTAATCTCTAAAAATTAAATGGTTATACGCTATTCATTGCATACGAAATATAAATATGAACACAGAATGATTAACCAGTTAAACTGTAATAGAATATGCATTGCATATTCTATTACACCTATTCTTAAATGTATAATCTTTATATTACATTTATGCTAAATTAATTACCAGAAAACACCGCCAAAAAATGAAATAATGTTGTTTCCATCAATTACTGATATATAGCTTACATGTGTGTTCATATTTATTAGCCTACACTAAAACAACAAAATTGCTAACCATTGAGTTGCTCTCCTAATAATTACCTAATGAATTAGTACACGCCTTAATTTTTGCCTGTAATATTCCGTGTTGTTGTGCTTTGATTCTGAAAGTGCTTGCCCTCCCACCCCTAAAGTGCTGAGTGGCTCACATGGTGTACCTTTAACCAATAAGATCATAGTTTTGCAGTGCACACATATATCTTCTGAATATGCTTCTGATGATCTGATTGATTTTGTGATCATCTTTTCTTGATAACTGGTAAACATGTGTTAGTGCTGTAAACATACATGTTGAGAAAACTGACAGATCTGAACCATTTAAAGGTAAATAAGGTGTGCCTCTACCAAGCAGCATTCCATGCTAGTGGCATATCCCCAAGAACAGAAATGCCAGTTAAGGTGTTTATCTTCGCTGTAACTTGCATTGTGTCTTTCAACTGTCAGGCAGGAGTGTATATAAAGTGTTGATAAGATGTCATTAACCGAAACCACATCAACACTGAGTTGTATTCACAGCTACCTGAAATATATAACATGAGGATGCATACACTCCTTGATCAGACTTGTATAAAACTTAGAGGGGGAGGGGAAGGGGGGGGGAGGTCCTAGTGCAGTGAAGGAGGATACAGTGTACAGAACCAGAAGGTTGAACTGAAGGAGATGGAGATACAGTAAAGTAGTGGAACAGTGGGATCCAACGTTGGAAGAGAAACATCTAGATCACGATATACTGTAGTGCTACATATTCAGCATATCTAACCTGATAGGTTACAATGAATTCATTTAGTGGAACATTTTATGATTTAAGATTTCACTCTATTAACATGCCAAAGTGAAGATGACTTTGGTGCATTCTGCTTAGATCAAGAGCTCAGCTATGGCCTCTGAAGCAAGTATATGAGAATTTGAAATAAGAAACTCAGACTGTTGGATGTTAATTCTTCAGTTATTAAGTGGTATCACTCAAATCAAGTCAAAGTCAACAACAGCCTGTCACAGCTAAAAACAATAAGTTCCGGAGCTCCTCAAGGCTGTGTCAGTTCACTTTTTCTTTTTTACTCTGTATACTAATGAGTACTCGTCCAGGCATTCGCAGAACTATATTTTAAAATATTCTGATGATTCGGCTATGTTAAATCTACTTTGTAAGGATGATGATATTAATATGTATCATACAGAAGTCAGGGAGTTTGCTGATTGGTGTGATACCAACCACCTATCTCTAAATGTCAACAAAACAAAGGAAATTATTTTTTAATTCAACGAAGTAAGTGATCACAGTCCATACATAATCAGCTGATTTCTCAAATTCAGTCCTATAAGTACCTCGGTGTGATTATTGATTGTACCTTGTCCTGGAATACTCATGTTGACTGGGTGTGCTCTCGACTCCTTCAGAGAATGTATTTTTTACGTAGATTGCGTCTGTATGGTGTTCATAAAAAAATAGTTTTTGTTTTACCAGGCTGTTTTTGAGAGTATAGTTAGGTATGGAATGACTGCTTGGTTTGGAAACCTTTCTCTGTCATTGAAATCAAAACTATCTCGCCTCGTTCAATATGCTATGAAAATCATTGGTCTGAAAGGGATTAATCTCTTTTGAACAGTGTGTTCTCACTCAGGTCATGAGAATTCTAGATGATTCTTCACATATTTTACACTCTCAATATGAGTTGTTGCCATCAGGGAGACGTTACATACTTAAAATATATAAATTGAATAGGTTCAAGAACTCATTTGTGCCTGTATCAATTGCAATTTTAAATAAGAGTTTATAACTCTGAATCTTAAACCGAAAGAAAAGTTGTTGTGGAGGAAGGATGGAACTCTGTTGATCAATGATTCAGGTGTGTTTACTCTGTTTATTAGGTTTTCTTATGTATTTTAGTATTTATTTATTTATTTCTGTAATATTTTTGCATACTGGTGTGACTGACTGCATCTGGCTTGTAGATCCCAAAACAAATTTCCTCAAGAGGACAATAAAGTATCTGTCTGTCTGTCTGTCTGTCTATCTATATATCTATCTATCTATCTGTCTGTCTGTCTGTCTGTCTGTCTGTCTGTCTGTATGTCTGTCTATCTATCTATCTATCTATCTATAGATATCTGAAACATAAAACCTATGTTGCTAATGTTCAAGGCCTGGTGATGATGACTGACTTCATGTGAGAGCCCAAGTAACGAAAGGAGTATAGATAACATTAAAGAGCCTGTTGTTATATACAGTATATTGTGAAAATTGAATAATGATAATAAATACTATAAATAAAACATAATTGAATAATACATTCATATACATATTATGCTGCATATTAATAACATGTGTGTGCCTTGCTTTCTCATACCACACACAACTGACCTAATTGGTTTGTTTTACAGCCAAATAAAGGCATGCATGCTAATGTGTTCAGCATGGCCAAAGGCCCTCAGGATTCGTTTCACACAAACAATGATGATGGTGAAATGTAAATGTATATTTTTACTGTAATTGGTCGGAGAGGCATTGTCTGCATTGTGTGCTTTGTGATGCAAATGATTTAAATGTGGGCTTGCCTATGGGCTAGGCTAAGGAGGCTTCCATACATACTTCCATGTCATTACCCCCTGCCAGCTTCACTTTTTCAATTGAAATCAGTGCATTGTACAAGGACAAGCTTGTATGTAAATGATGGCACAAGAGGGGATGTCCTTCCTCTGATCTGATGTGCATCTCTAATGCATGCCTTCAAATGAAGTTATGACAATGGTGCTTGGTTACATGCCTAATTGGCAATTCACAGGGATAATGTGACATCAAGTCTCGTCATGTCTCAACCGTGTCCTCGGTAGAAAAGAAAACTATGGGAAATATAATGTCGTTTTTATGGCTAAGTGTGAAGACTTAAAAACTATTTTTTTTCTAACACCAGATATTGATTTGTTTTAATGCATGATTAAGGAGTTAAATAACAGTGATGGAAATGTCCAATATTTAACTAAACTAAGAAAATGATAAATGATGCATTTTGTAAATAATATATGTTAAAATCATGTTTAAGTATGGAAAAAGAATTATTGAAACATATTCTCAACATAATGTTAAGTATATATCACATATTAAATTAAAATATATGAGTGTGGGGTGGGGCAGAATAGTATCATTAAAAGTAAATGAGCCAATTGGAAATGGGGGCCTAT
>JAODOY010001794.1:0-12579 GCA_025399855.1 Forbesichthys papilliferus
AGATGCTCATCTCACTGTCAGTACTGGCTCGCAAGATGAGCAAGATGCTCATCTCACTGTCAGTACTTGCTCGCAAGATATCTTGCTCGCAAGATGAGCAAGATGCTCATCTCACTGTCAGTACTTGCTCGCAAGATGAGCAAGATGCATCCTGAGTTAGGATGCATCTTGCTGCATCTTGCTCAAGTGCTTGAAGCATCCTTGCTTGATGCAAGATGCATCCTAACTCAGGATGCATCTTGCTCATCCTTGCTCAAGGTGCTCAAGATGCATCCTGAGCACCCATCCTTGCTCATCATCCTTGCATGCAGGTAGGTCAACAACTGGGGTTTGAACCCACAACCTTCTGCCTGGTAGCCCAACACCCAGACCACTAGACCATCCTCCCCCCTACAAATTGTGCAACACCAGCTTTCTCCCATCACTGTCATAGTCTGTTATCAGCCTCTGCCCCCAGGCACCTGAAAGACAAACGGCTATTCCTGGTCATCGCACTTTTCATCTTTTTGGGGCAGGAGAAACCATAGGCTAATCCTTCATATATTATTAATTATAGAAACCCTAGCTACACAATTTGTACGATTTACTACTAATGCAAATATACAGTGTAGGCATTATGACTCAAGTGCCCACAGAACTATAAACAGGGTTGGGAAGTAACAGATTACAAACCAAATTCATTACAATTAGGCTACCAGCTAAAATAGTGGAATTAGATTACAGGTTTATTTTTTAAAAAATTTTTATGTGATTACTACTTCTAGGACTACATTCAAATATAAAAGGAACTTGAATAAGAAAAATGTATAATGTATAATGAACAATCGGCTGTTCTCTTTCACAAACGTCAATCAATAATTCAAATGAAGCCCTTCTTTAATATCCCCTGATCAGCATAAACGGTCACATAAATAAAAAGATTTGGCATGCCAACATAGTAAATTTCTTTGGATGGCATTTCAAAGAACAGTGTTTAGGTGTGAAATAATTTTAAAGTAATAGGAAGTAATCAGATTGTTACAAAATGTAGGTAATCCAAAAATATTATTTATTTTATTCTGGTAACTAACGGATTACATTATAAAAGTTACCTACCCAACCCTGACTATATATAAAATCACACACTTACCTCATCTCCAAAAGGAAAAGGAAACGTTCAGTCCAACAAACTCCACCCACAGACAGACATGTAACTCTATAAATCGTCAGCGTGTGAGCGGTTAGGTTAGATGATACTGCTGAAGATGAGAGCACTGATAATACTCTGTCTGGTGAGCCTGATTGTGGCTGCACCGTCAGAGCACTCTTTGGTGAGTTGGAAGGATTTCATTACCTTAACTGAATTAGAGTAATTGGAAAGTGAAGAGTTAATTATGAGCTGATTCAAATTTGTATATAAAATATAATTATATTATGTGCAGACATATTTTCTTTAAAAGTATTTGTACATTTTGTTTTTAACTATACTTTTCCATAAACTAAGTTAATGAAATAGTCCTACTGGTATATCTTATGTGATAAATGAATATATCAGTTTGTGAATTTCTTTAATACAGCCAGTGTCAACGTCCTTTTAGACGCTGGGTAAACACCACAGTTTGCCCTTTTGTTACTAGTGTAACCCCATGCCGTCAGTCAACCCATGGTTTGATATGTACACAGATAAAGTAGGCTAGAGAAAACAGTGTTACACAACGGGGTTGTCAAGCGACCTTAATATGAACAATGACCAATGAGCCTCATTTATCGAGTGATACAAATTTTCTATTTAAAATTGTATTATAATGAAGCCATAAAAAGTTAGGCCTTCATATTTTGTGACACTGCAACTGAGACTCCTGGACATTTCCATTTATGAAGCCTGTTGCAGAATGCTCACATCACAAAAGCCTTAAAACCACCAATGTAATTATTTAACAGAAATAACGAATCATATACAACAGCATTTTTACCTCTGTATATAAGAGAAGGGAGATGACGGCCTCCCCTTGTGACATTTAATGAGTTCTGGAATGGCAAGCATATTTAATAAGTAATAAGCTTATTAGACGTCATTGGTGTGTGCTCACGTGTAGCCTTCACTGATGACTTGCAAAAGCATGGCTTCTGTGGGAATGCCTGGCATGTTTCCTTGGACAGACAGGGGTGTTGAGGGTAGGAAGGCTGAGAACCACTAGAACAGACAAACATCTCATGTTTGACTGTGAACATGTTTCAGTGGCCCAGAGGTAGTAGGATACCCTTGGAAGGCCAGCATGGATTCGAAGAAAAACCACTGAAGGTAAATTGCCCTTATAAAAATAAGTTTCTTAACTGCGTAAACAGTTTGTAAAAAGTTACTGTTAAGTATATAAAAACATAATTTATATATAGCCTATATCTAGACAAAACATGTTTACAACTGTCTTTTACCTAATTTCCAAATAAAAAGTTAAACTAATGTTTTTAAGAACTCTCAGAAGTTGCTCGAAGACGTCCATGGGTTTGATCCACTACCAACTGACCAAGTCATTACTGAGGTAACAAACTGGCATTTAAGGGAGATCAGGTTCAAATATTTGACTTTACCTTGAATAGAAGATGTTCAATCAGCTTGGCTTTGCTAGCCAGTAGAAAACCACTTGTGCCTGCTCATAAAATAACCAGGCACACACACAAACTGTGATGTAAACTGATTAAGAGAATGTGGCATTTATCGAGAGCAGGATGGCTTCTGTGTAAACAGATTAGTTATGTTACGTAATATGCCCTTGTTTTTCCAGTGACATCAATATGGACAGAAGACGCAGCAGAACAGAATGTCACCCCAAGACATTTGTTAAACAACAAATTAAAAGATTTCTAAAAGAACTTAAAGGCCTGTTTTATTTTCTAGTTGGCAGGTTAAATTGAGTGATTTAGATGTTTTTATCTACAGTATTGTGGTTTAGGTAAGGCATAGCGATCTTGCTCAAACATGTTACAGGCAGACAATTTGTGGGTCCAACCCGAGACCTTTCAGTTCGTGTAAGCCACTTAACACTAACGCAACCTGAATTTTTAATATAACTCAAAATGGGTAGATAAAGACTATCCTGGTATACAATTTTATAGTAAAGTGGGATTATTTCAAACATTATGCACTATGTGCATGGGTTATTTCATTGGTTATAAGGCTATATTCAGTTTGTAACCACATTCTGGTGTTGCAAACAAAAAAGAAAAAAATATATTCTTAGGCAAAACATCACAAGTATCATTTTATTTTTTGTTAGACCTCTTCAATTACCTGTTCTCATTTCACATCAACACTAGATCCACAGAGGCTTATGGCAGGGGTACATTTTCCCCGGACATTGTTTTATGGCTAGAACAACAAATCCAGTTCATTTCCCTACACACACTCACACACACAAGCTCTCTGTTGTAACAATGCATCTTATTTTAGTAAGTGAGCCAATCCACGAGAGGGTGATGGTCTGCGAGCACAGACAACAGAATTCTAAATTCACGGGACCTGAACCTATGCACAAGATACCTGTTCAAGAACCAAATCAGGAGTTTGCCAGCGTTGCCCAGCTAAAGCCGTCATAGAACATTATATTTCAAAAAGAAATGTAGTTGCACTTCAGGAGAATCTGATTGGTTTCTTCTCCCTAGACTTATTAGAACAGCAATGAATAATCGGGAGACACGGGCAACTGATATCAACTTAAAACACTAGCGACAACCAAGGCCTTTGTGTCATGGATGCATTGCTGACTGGGGTTTTATTGGCTTTAGGCAGCCTGATGCAAAACTTACCATCTATAGCGTTGGCAGACTTGTAGACAATACAATTTTCCTATTTTTCTTTTTAAATCACGGTTAACTTTTAGGACATAGTCCATTACCAAATGAATGTTCACTTATAAATAGTAAGCTTTAATTAAGTTTTATCTGATGTTCAAACAAAAATCTAAATGCAAGAAATTAAGTGAAAACCTGAACATAGACGAAGGACAGTTAGTTGTAATTATCAGAGACTACGACAGCATTAGTTCTCTCTTCACAAAGTGGTGAGATCCGTGGGCACACGAGAAGCCGTTGTGATTGACAGCAGTTCCTCTGAACAGTAAGGCCACTTTAAATAGCATGGAAAGACAGACCGTAAGCTTCCACTCCTCACTCCATAGATCGAAGAGTCTCACCGCGCCAGGTGGAAAGCTGATGTTCACCACAGCTGGCCTACAGGACCAGTCATACGTCACACCACCCCCCCTCCCCCACACACAGTACACTATGTGCAGTTAACTATGATCTTGCAAAAAAATATATATTTCAACAGAAGTTCGTAAAATTGCCTTGCTGAAAAGTCATCTTAGGTTCCTCTGTGACTTTCTCAGAGCAAGTTGAAGCCCAGAGAGAAGCGTTCAGCTGTTGCTCTGCGTTTACAATCCATATTGTCATTTGTTTCCGATGCAGTTTCGTACAAACCGGCGTTTCACGGGGGTACCCCCCCCCCCCCACAAACAATGATTCAGCAGCCCCTTTGGACGCAGCCTGCAGTTCTGCCAGCTAAGTAGGTCATGTGTCTTCTATGATGCAGTCATGTGTTCTATGATGAGACTGTGTGTGTGTTCTATGATCTCGCTAGTAGGACTGTGTGTGTGTGTCTGTGTGTGTGTGTGTGTGTCTGTGTGTGTTTGAGAGAGATTAACCCTTGCAGTGATGCAGGTAACAGCAGGACTGCAGCTCCCACAACTGAAGTTCAGTGTACTTCAGGAGCTGGGGGGCGATGGTGGTGGTGGGAGGGGCGTGGCAGGGCTGCACAGGGGGGTGGGGGGTGGAGGGGGAGGCTCTACTTGTCCTGCAAGATGGCGTACTGGTTGTCCAGCTGCAGGTGCTGCAGAGAGGCAGTAGAGCCGTCCTCCCTCCCCCTGGTCTTGTGTTTCACCACCTCGAAGGTCTTCTCCATTTCTCGGTCCCTGGGGAAGATGAGACAAAGACTCACAACTAGATCACGACTCATGTAGGAGATTCATTTACTCTTAAAAGAAACAACATTCCACTCATGTTTTAGACACTGGTACTGGGATGCTGCTGGTAAATGGACTGCATATTATATTGCACTTTTCTAACCTTCCAGCCACTGTACAAGATGACTTCACATTCACCCAATCACCGACAGTGTCTAAGGCAACATCCACCCACCGAGAGCAGTCAATGCTAGGTGCCTTGCTCAAGGACTAGGGCTGTGTATAGGCAAGAATCTGGCAATACAATACACATCACGATTCAGGGGCCACAAGTTGATATAGTACAATTTCTAATTTGTGGAAAACTGTCATGGCAATGCTAATGTGTAGTGCAGCTGCAAAACAATTACTCAGGGACTTCAGATGGAAATGAGCTTTACATTAAATCTGGTAACAAAGTATATTACCTCTCTTTTGAGGTTAACGCATGTTGCATATTGTCCCTTTTACAAATGGTGTAAAAAAAAGAAAATAAATAAATCTAATAAACTAAAAATGCATTTTCTAGAAATCGATAGTGATTTAGAGAACCGTAATATCACAACCCTCAGGTGTATTGATATTTTATTACACCCCCAGCCTCAGTGGGGTTCAAACAAACCGGACCACGTGGATGTTTTGAACCTTCAATCTTCGTTCAACGTCAATGTGTGTTTGCAGAGATTTAACTCCTCAGACAGTTTGCAAACATTCATGGAAAACCTAAAAAAATGTATATGGAGAATCGCTGGCCATACTTGGAGATTGCCGGTCAAAGACGCTCTCCAATCTGACCGGGCTTGAGCTATATTGCAGAGAAGAATGGGCCAAATGTCTCTAGATGTGCAAAGCTGGTAGAGACGTACCCCAAAAGTCTTGACCCGGGAAGGGGTTATATTTATAAAAATAACGTTACAAAAAAATGTGTATTTACAAATTAAGGTCTGGGACACATCGCTGGCTAACTGCATCAAGACCAGCCTACTTTCCAGGAGAGGTATTGTGATCGACATGCACAACGACCAACTACATGACTTGTTGACCAAGTCAGACATTAAACATACAGAGGAATTCTTTGGGAAACTAAAATGCACAACTCTGGATGTTTTGCATGTCTTGTAAATATGTTAAATAAGTAGATGACAGTTAATGCTTTAAATAAGTAAATAAAGCACTGCACTAGCGTTGCACCAGTGCTAACAGCCACGTAACTGTGTACCAGACGTTCAGCGCAGAGTTGCTTATGTGACGTAGTGCTAATGGACGGCAGATGTGAGACTACTGTGCACATAAAGGGCTTATGACAACGCGTTAGCTGGCTAGTGCTCACTTGCGCGTCTCCACGTGCTTGGATGTGGCCGACAAGGAGGGGAACTGCGTGTCGCTGAAGATCTCAGGTGGGCCTTGGGTGGGTCCGCGCTTGGTGGTAGTCAGCCGGGCCCCCGGGGGGCGATATACGCCTGCGGGTTTGGCCTCCGGGACTTCCACCTCCTCTGTAAAAACGACCCACAAACCCCGTTTAAATTACACCTGAAAAGATGTTCATATTGTGGAAACCTCGTGAAAAAACATTGAGACTACTGAACATTCTTTAAAATGTAATAGTATAAATACACTTTATATGTAAAAAAATATAATAGAAAGATTATATTAATACAAGGGTAAATAAAACATTACACAGGCTACAAGTAAAAATTTTTTTTTTTTAAGTCTCAAAATCTGAGAAACTGCTGCAGTGGTCTTCATTTTCTCTGCAGCTGTTTCAAGAACCAGATAGATCATAATTAGTATTTTGTCCTTTAGCTTGTTGTGACCCTTTAAGAGGTCATGGCTCCCCACACTGAGAAGCACCACTATTGGAAATGGCCAGAGCGACAACGACAAACAATCTGCTCACCAGGAGCAGGAGGAGCGGGTGCAGGCGGAGCCCCGGACTTGTTCCAGGGCCCGGACATCTTGTCCCCACTGGTCACAATGATCTCCCCGTCCTCGTCAAACTCCTCCTTCTCGTACTCCTCTTCCTCCTTCTCGTCGCTGCGGAGAAGGAACAAAGCAGTGCGTGGTCACAGTCCAGCGGAAGAAGGCGCGCCTGCCTGGGGACAACGTGGTGTGGACCTGCTGAGGGACCTCACCTCATCTGCAAAGCCTGCAGGCGAAGACCACTGTAGTCCACTTCTTTCTGCTCAAACTCTTTCCACTCCTCATCCTCCTAAACACAAACATAAAGATTTCTATAGCAATGTTCAATTTCTTGTGTGTCACTGGCCTCAAATGGAGGCAATGAGAAAATATTAAAAAATTACTTAAATAAAAAAGGTTACTAGTAGTAGTTACTAGTTATAAATGGTATAAGTCCATGTATTGTCTGAAGCAGCCAAAAGAGCTGGACTATTTTCTAACTGTCTAACATGAAGGACAGTAGGGAAGACATTTAATTTCAGATTTGGCTGCCGGGTGTGACATCATTTCTGGATTGTACCCAATAATATTTGCCCTACCACTCCCAGTTGTATAGCCAATCAAGTTACAGCGTTTAAACCGTTTTTTCCTTCTCTATAATATAAAAATGGCTTAAATGACGTTCAAAAGGTGTGGATTCAGCAAATATACATTGTGGTTGGCCATCACCTGTATGTAGCCTGGTACCAGTGTTCCCATGAGGTGGTAACATACGCTGCGCATTACCAGCTTGTCCAGCTGTGTAACACAACAGTTAACTTGGCACAGACTAGTTTAGTCATGTGTGCTTACTGAAACCCTTCTAATTATCATGGATATGTTACGTTAATGATTACGTCGGAATGAAGCTGTGAACTGTCAATCCTCGAAAGAGACTGGAAAATGACGACCAGGCCTAAACCAGCCGCAACCCCGGCCAACGAACACGACAGCAAAACACACAAGAACCGCAGCTGAAAGGCGGCGTATTGGGCTTGCTCAAAAAACACCGACATTAGTTTAATTAGTATGAATCATTTAACGTTAATTATTATATTACATTAAATAGCTGCTGCTGAGCTGCTGCTGAGTTGCCGCTAGTCCGCCGCTAGGGCCGGTGTGCAGCGTCAACGTTAGCGTGTTACCTTTTCAATCTGGGCGTCCTGCTGGTTTTCATTTTTCGTCGACTTCTCCTTCTCTCTTTTGGTCTTTTTCAAAACGACTGGAGCAGGGCCGGCGGTAGTCGGCGTCTCCTTGGCCTTTACTTTTTCTTTCTTCTTCTTTTTATCTCTCTTGGCGAAAAAGTCATCCAGGCTCTTCTCTGTCACATCCGCCATTTTCCCTAGTGCTACAGTAGCCAGCTAGCCCCGCAATGACAAATCTGAATTCACCGAGCAAAGACAGCTGTTAAAAACGATGTAAAAAGTCACACTCGCCGCTTATCTGAACGGGTGAACCTGCTCAAAGGCGGATAAAAGCGTCCAGCCCGTTTTCCCGTCTACAGTATTGCAGCTGTTAGCTAGCGTGCACAGACCATGCGATGCAAAAGCTATTTGACAAAGCTGTTACCCGGAAGTGTTTTACTGATGCACCGGAAGATGTCCGCATGTGTCGCAGTCGCACCCACGGTCAAAATGTAAAGGGGGCAGTTATGGTCATGTTTAAATAGATATTTCAAAATGTATATCTTAACAACTACACCTTTAATGTGCACTCCGCCCGCACATACGAGCAATTATGTTCTTTGCCTCAACTACGTGGCTGTGGACCAAGCAACACATAAACACCACGCTAACGTGTTACATTATTCAGGTACAGGTGTTGTGCCTAATTCTGTCTCCTGCCGAATTCAGTGACCCTTTCAAAAGTGCGCATGCGCCACCTAAAATCATGTACAATATATTAGTGTGTGTGTGTGTGTGTGTGTGTGTGTGTGATTTATCGTGCACTTTGTGTCTCTCTCTGTGTTTTAGTTCGGGAAAGGGTTACTAAAAGGTTAGATATATCGATGGTGGTTTGCGCTGCAAAAAGATTAGGATTTTAGCGATTTCTGAATAAAATGTGAATACTTACCTACTTTATCTACACCAGCCTCGTCGTTTTAAGGTTAATTGGTGTCTAGGTATTTCTAAATATTATTTATAAATCTATCAAACTTTTTCATGCTTTTTCTGCTTTATTTAACATACTTCGTTTCGAAAGGGTCACTGAATTCGGCAGGACACAGAATTAGGCGTAACACCTGTAATAGTTGTTAGAAGAACATCGGTAAAGTGGAGTGATACATGCCTAGTTAAAATATTAATGGATTGCCTCTTGGTCCAATCAAATCACTTTGTCGAAAATATATCGTGTGTGTGTGTGTGTGTGTGTGTGTGTGCATGTATGTATATGTATATATCTTAATCTGATGTCTTTTGTTTTGCCTGTATTCATTGTAAAATGTCATGGAGTGCCTTGAAATTAGTCCAGAAAATAAATTGTATTATTATTATCTCGTGACCCTTTCCATCGTGTCTCATGACCCTCTGGGGATCACAACCCCCACTTTGAGAACCACTGACATATTCTACTGTAGCTTTGCTCTGTGCTGCTATTAGATACATTCAGGTGGTACATTGCATTGCTGACGTGTGAGTGTGTGTGAATGTGTGAATGTGAGGCTATACTGTAAAGTGCTTTAAGTGGCCAAAAAGGTTGGAAAAACACTGTAATTATGGAGTCTGTTTACCATTACCAAGTCCCAACCCTGATTGTAGACTATTCTTCTGATATTCAGATCAACAGGTTGTCAGATTACAGTACTAATGCCCCAATTGCTGCAGTAGGCCTAGCAGTATATATTAATTCCCTGGTGAAAGGCTTTGTTTTGCTTTACTTGCTACATCAGTTGGGAATCAATCAAACTCAGGTCTCACAGACGGCAGGTCAAAATTCTACCTTTGTCATATAATTTAGTGGTCATATAAATGTATTCAGATTTACACTTAAATAATATACACATGATCCACCATGTCTCATAATCCACCTATTCCCATAATCCACCTATGTCTCATAACCCACCTATTCCCATAACCCACCCATGTCTCATAATCCACCCATGTCTCATAATCCACCTATTCCCACCATTAGCAAGGTGACTGATATCTCTGGATTAAGTATCTGTGAGATGGTTGCAAGAATTTTCCAAATCAGTTAAGAAGAATAGAGGCAAGACTTTGTTTCATCTTTGGGTCAGCTCTTTGGTGCCAATGAACATTCATTGGCTGTGGAAAACATTGTGATTATAGTATATCCATAATGATCATTAAGGTCGGTAATATTTTGGTTGTAAATCAAGACGAAACAGTTTGAACGTATTTCTTTTTTCAGGTTTTATTGCTCAAAAGTATAGTGTTTGCTACAGTACAAAAAATACATAATGTTTAACTTGCGATATAACGTTTGAGCTTGTCAAACCACTCTGAACATCCAACACAGCAGATTTTGATAAATTGATCAAAATGATAACGCAACATTACCTTGCACACATGTCAGTTCGGAACAATAGCTCACAACGCAGACATCTTCTAGCAGTAAGAGGCAGGCAGCATTGACTATTGGATAAAGTTGCAGACTGTAAAACCATTTTAAAAAAGGACCACAGAATCATTAATTAAACAATAATTTTAAGTGCATTTATTTTATTAAACTGCCTCTCTATGTGCTCACAGTAAATATCCATAATACAATATTTATCTCAGTATATTTATTGGTCAAGATTTCTATGGCCTTTTACATACAGTATACCTGTTCCAACAATCAAGTCAAAATCATTTAATACTTGTATTTAAAAATAATTTACACTCCATGTATTCACAGACACAGACAAATACTTCTGACATTTATGGAGGGACAAGCTTGCTGGGATTGGTCTAATGTCATCCTGTTGGTTCGGGAATGTCGTCCTGTTGGTTCGGGAATGTCGTCCTGTTCAGGAAAATCTTTCTCAAACTAGTAATCACTGATGATTAAGACATGGCCAACATACAGTTGACACATACGAACATATAACCTACAGTACACACATACAGATATGCTATTATGATGAAAGTCTCATACTAAGACTTGTGTTTGACTCAAAGACAACATCATCTGAATAATGAACAGGAACTCTTTCAACTGAATGTACACTCTCGTACACACGCGCACGCGCACACACACACACACACACACACACAGGACAACATGACTTGTTAAGGGATAGAAGACATCTACGTGATCCCTCTTGAACTGATGACATGAGGGGGGTCATTTAAAGCCATTTCCATTTGGTCGATGAACGATTCCAAGACACAACAATCATCTCCGTCATCTTGACTACAATCTGATCTCATGCACAGCCATTACGTTACCCCTGTCCCGAGTACACAGGTACAGAATTCAAGTTCAGCAGGCTAAATATTTTTGGGTTTGATTTAGGAGGAAACCAAATCTGAAACGTCTACACGGCACATTTGGCTCTAAAGCAGACCCCAAGTGGCAACACCCAGTGCGGTTACCCATAAGCCACTGCAATCAAATAAAAGCACATATGCGTAGATTTTTTATAAAGACATAAAAACCTTTATCACAATTAAGCTTTTGTAGAAACTGTACATCAGAAAAATATGCAGGCGCATCCTCATAGTAAATAGTATCTGTTTACATTATTCTCTTTTTTTTTCTCCCTATTCTGTTCCTTTTCGTGTATGATTTTGTTATACAGTATAAAGTTGGGTCTCTGAATATTTAACATATATATAAAATAGACAATACTGGCTGTGGGATAAAAGCAAACGCTATAGAGATCGCTTTATTTTGCCAGTCCATCGGGCGTCTCTCTCCCTAGATGAAAACAGACGGGTATGTAGAGAGAGGCTTTTATTTTGACATTACATTGAACGTCTCTCTCCCTAGATGAAAACAGACTGGTATGTAGAGAGAGGCTTTTATTTTGACAGTCCTTTGGGCATCTCGCTTCCTAGATGAAAACAGACTGGTATGTAGAGAGAGGCTTTTATTTTGACAGTCCTTTGGGCGTCTCGCTTCCTAGATGAAAACAGACTGGTATGTAGAGAGAGGCTTTTATTCTGACAGTCCACCAAGCTCCCTACATGCCGGAGACTTTGTCTCTGTTAATGAACAGCGTCTCCTGGCAGAAGGGGTTGACCAGGACAACACTGCTGCCACTGAAGTCTCCATTTGGGGGCAGGCAGCTGTCGTGTTCCTGCAAGCACACACACACACACACACACACACACATAAATACACACACACACACACACACACACAATTAATTAATTAATGTCAGCTCCTAGCTGTGATACTTGATTGGCGGTTGAAAGCAGGCAGCTGTCAGCACCAGGCACCCACAGCAGTCAACTGCAGCTAAATGGTAGCCAAGTCATTCATCTACAGGGACTCGTACCACAGCCAAACTCATACACCTTAACCTTACACTATAGGCTTCTATAAAGGTGATTACATACACCTTAACCTTACACTATAGGCTTCTATAAAGGTGATTACATACACCATAACCTTACACTATAGGCTTCTTTAAAGGGGATTACATACACCTTAACCTTACACTAGGCTTCTATAAAGGTGATTACATACACCTTAAACTTACACTATAGGCTTC
>JAODOY010001795.1:0-12578 GCA_025399855.1 Forbesichthys papilliferus
GTGTGTGTGTGAGAGAGAGAGAGAGAGAGAGAGAGAGAGAGAGAGAGAGAGAGAGAGAGAGAGAGAGAGAGAGAGAAGCGTTTGCCCTGCTCACATTGGACTCCGTGTTGTCAAAGGAGACGTGCACAGCCACCGGGGAGCGCAAAGAACTTTAGACAATCACACGCTACATTCCAAGGTAAATTTATCTTTAATTGGTTAGAAATATATATATAATTGCAAAAACGATTTAAAAGTCATATGTGTGTTATATTATGACGGCAGCTGCGTGCTTTTTACGCGGGATGTTGCGGTGCATGAAGATCAGACATTATCCGTTGACTACTCGTTATGTGGAAATGCATCTATCATCGCTCCTTGACGTTTAACGTTGGCATATAGGCTACGCTCAAAATCGGAGTTGTTTATGTTATATTTAATAGTCGGTTTTATCAATTTTATGAGGCTACAAAACTGTTGGAACTCGAGGTAGGTTTCATCCTACCACCTCCGTGCGTATTTTTGCAAAAGCCAATGGATTTAACTGACATTTTCGACAACCTGAAAAGTATCCTCCAGGCCAGCTTCGATTTCAAACGTTGTCATTAATATATGAAACACAGAAATGGACAACGAATGCCTGGCTTTTGATCGGAATCGACTGAACACGGAGATGAAAGAAAACATGGCCAATATGAGCGCATGCTAGCAATAAAACAACCGAATAAGTAGCCAAAATTAGATGAGCTCCCAAACTGGAGCGTCTATTCGTCTCACCTTGGAAGAAGCGATATTGGAGATGGACCAGTGCAAATTTTACGCGACTGAGACACTTTTCTGTCTGCCTCCGTTAAGGGTGACTGGGGAAGGTGGATTTGTCTGGGGATGGGGGGGTGGGGGAAGGGGGCAGAGACAAACAAGCACCGACGTCTATGTATATTTCTGCGTGCGTGTGGTTTGGGTAAATTTTTAACCTGTCCTGAAACCGAGTTTGTAGACTATTCGGCTCAGCGTGTCCCTAATGAAGTCGATCGGCTCAGCGTGGCGCCATAAGCCCAGCTTATATTGCATCCATGTATTATGAGGTCCAATTCGAGAGATAAAGGATTTGCGTAAATCTGAGACGTGTTTGTGCGTGCGTGAGGAAAGAGATCTCCCTATTTAATTCGGTGCGTGAGGCGAGCAATATGTGCAGACGCACGGGTGCCAGTTGCCCTTGTGGGAAACGCGTTTGCTTTAGATTTATGACCTGCCTCTGACTGCATCGACTAATGCAGCCTTCAGTGTAGTATATTTTTTGTACGAGTGTGTGTTGAGAAAAGTGCGTTTTCTCCGTGTCTGATGCCGACTGGTCTTGATGCAGTATAATGTAATTTCTGTGCAGATGAATTCTCTTTGGAAATTATTTCAGCATTACTGCTTTGGTGGTGGGCATAAGCTTCAGAAATACCGTGCTTCTTCAAGAACAGATGAACGCTCAGCCACAGCGCATTGCTGGGTGTGCTTTAAATGACTCCATAATAGCTCTGATCACTGTTAAACTTAATGTTTATTCATGCTGATGTATTATTTATTACTGTGACTATGGCCAGAGTAGCCTACATTCTATTCAGTGAACACAAGCACCATGACGATGATATTCAGTTTGAGTTGGTGTGCGTATGCTTATAGTATGTGTTTGTTTTTTATGTGTATATCGATATACCTCCAATGCTTTGTGTTCCTTCACGAATGTGTCTTCGATTGTGGGAGTCTGTAATCTTCCTTCAACAGCCTTAGTGACAAAAATGTTTTTTGAGAAAATAAGACCTGTGATGTTGGTGATTGGAAATGTGTGTGCTCTCCGAAAAGCAGGGTATATCACACACAGGAAGCACCAAAATCACACAATAGGACACCAAGCTTAAGTGCTCCAAACAACTTTCATTGGCCTAGTCTAGAGCCTTCAATGTGATTTCATATTACTGGACAAATATGTTTTTGTATTCCAAGGTCATACAGTTTTCCAGTGTTTATGCTCACAGGTCTTTGCATGAGCTGTGGTTTAGTTTCAGTGTAGTGGCGGGTGTAGATTTTCACTTTGACAGAACATGTTACAATACAAGCTGGTTTTGCAGTAATCCTGATGGGTGCAAAACATAATGATAGATCAGTGGCAATACATTTGTCCTTACAGAAAGTTTGTTTTTTTCTTATGTAAGGCCGTAATGTAAGAGTGAGGCTGCCTGCACGCAAATTATGTAATAATGTGTGTGTGCATATGGTACCATTCATATGCAGTGAGATGCAGGCTGCCCAGTTCATTAAGAATATACTAATTTGAAAGGCTTTCATATGAATAGGAGATACTCTTATGCGCTGTCATGGAGGTTGTAGTCTGCCACCTTACTTTAATGTGATTATAAAAAATATTTCTTATACGGGCAATTATGTAGAAATCTCTGAATCAAATAGAAGCAGTTGCTTTTCTATGATTCCAAATTCAGTGATACAATGCTCGGTGACAATACAGTACCTCCACCCTAGCCTCTTCCGGTACTTAGCACTACGTCACATATAGGCAACTCTGTGCAACACCTGTAAACAGTTTAGTTTTCCTCATCGCAAGTTTAACCAGAGACACTATATGGACACTATATTTGGTTTAATGTCAGACGTGGTAATTGAGTTATGTAGCTGGTCGTTGTGCATGTCAATCAAAGTACCTCGCTTGTCAAGTAGGCGGGTACTGACACAGTTAGGCACCACTGCGTATCTTTTGGAAACACAACTACATGATTGTGGGATGGGCTGTTTTATTTTGAAACCTGAAGCAGTACTGTCGGTTGGTTGAAAGAGCACGCTATGACACTGAAGGGGGAGTATTTGTTTTGATCGAGTTCAAGTATCAAAAAGCTTTCTCCAGAAATACTGACTCCATCTTTAAAGGTCCATCAGGTCCAACCAACGTTTTGCTAGGCAGTAAACTGACACCTGCTGTTGTAGCAGCTGTGCCAGGGCTAACCTAATGGGTAACCATGGCGACCTCTGTCACCCATGACCCAATCCCTTTACACCGATCAGCCACACTAGAACCAGTTACTGGTTTTAATGCGGCTGATTGGGGTAGTTTTTGATTTCTTCAAGCCACGAAGAAATGGGCAATAATTGAAACTACAAAATAAATTTGAAAGCACATTGCTGATGGTTCAGAGTGAATTATTTCAAAACAGGCCACTGACACAATATATTAGCCTGCTGAAACTAGACCCAAAATTCACTTGGTGAATCGGGTCTGGACACGCTCCGTTGGGAAGTGTTCTCATTTGATGCCTCTACTGGGTGCAGGCCTCTGGTAATTTTAAAACTATTGGACAGCCTGTAAACAAGCGGCATTGCAACTGTTGTTTGCGTGGCTTCATCGTGCAGCGCAGCTCTACCGCCATGTTGAAAGCAACGCTCGACTTTGTCATTGCACTTGCCCACCCTCACTGCTCGCCGAGTGGTCCGCCATCCGGGCGGATTTGCAAGCGCCAAAGCCACCGGGGTTTCCAGACCATAATCTCAGTGAAAAGTGAGCTGAGCGCAGTCGTCTGGCAGAGCCAGGACAACTGATAGACACAGACATTACAAACCGGTAACTGGTTTTAATGTTGTTGCTGACCAGTGTAGTAAATAATATCAAATTCTTGACCTACCACTCTTGGAATTCATCTCACGTGAGTTGAGAGTACATGCATTAAAACATATAGTCATATTTCCCCTTTTTGGCCTAAAACATTGCTTAGTTCACCATGATTTTTCAAATCTAAGTAAGCTATTTATGTTGACACGTAAGCATCAAGCATCATCTCATCACGCTGGCTCACAAACAGACAGGAAGTGCACGTGAAGATGGCCGCTTCGCTTCCAAGAGATAACGCAGGATTTCGTGCGTCAGCATGCACTTAAGCTGTTGCCAGAACCAGAGAGCCCTTTGCATTTACCAGGGTGGTTTCAAAAGGACGAAGAGGGTGGAAGGAGATGAGACGCAGAAGATGAGAGAGAGAGAGAGAGAGAGAGAGAGAGAGACAGAGAGAGAGAGAGAGAGAGAGAGAGAGAGCTGTGGGGGGGAAGCAAGCTAAAAAACAATCAAGGAAGGAGGAGAGGAAAAATAGCTGAAGATTCAGTGAAGACATTAGAGACAACATTAGCAAACAAAGTGTGTGTGTGTGTGTGTGTGTGTGTTTGGGGGGTGGGGGGTGGGGGTGAACGAATAGGACAGGAACAAGAGGACTCAGAGGGGTCAGTAATTAGCCTGAACATGGACAAAGCCAACTGACTGAATTACGCCAGCGGTAAACCTTCCCACAAAGAGTGGCACTGTCGCTGCGACTAGAGGTGCACACAACGATTGACATCGGTCTTTATTGCAGGGGACAGCCGCGGAGAGGCTGGAAGAGACAGAGGCCAAGAGAGTGGAAGGGAGACAGGTAAGTGAAACGACAGAGGCAATCGAAGGACATAAGCGGTATAGGCGCTCTACACGTGAGAGCCACAGGACGAGACGACGAGGTCAAGCCAATGAAGGGAAACACGATGGAACACCGCTGTGTTGTCTTCGTTTTTTTTTTGCTTCTCCTTCTGTTCTTAATCTTGGTAGCAGTCCTGGACGAAACGCTGACTAATGTTTCTCCACGGAGATAGAGGATTTGCTTGTACAGCTCGAGAGGCCCCTGTTGGCCGTCTATCTCCTGCAAAGACTCGCATCGCTTCTTAATGACACCCCCGCCCTTTTCCCTGTCTCTATCTCTGAAGAGGCCTTAGATGCTCCCTGACATGCACATCATCCCCTTGAAGGCTTCTACGGAGGCATAATGGCTTCATATGCCCTCTCTATGGGATCCTCGTACAGGGAACGTGGACGGGATCGATGAGCCTGGGTTTTCCTTTAGATCCCCGTCTCCCCTCTGCTGTAATGTCATTGGTAAACCTCCGGAGGCGCATTCGCCCCGGGGGGGTGTGGAGTTCGATTCGGAGCAGAGCACACATGTCAGGTGACACTGACTTCTTTAACCAGACCAACCGTACAAAATATGGCCGCCCTGAAACCCTGGTGAAAGGCGAAGGAGACATTGGGTGCCTGAGATGAAAACATAATCCCTGAAGGTTCCTCTGATAGACACATAAGCTCGAGGGAACGTTCCCTACTTTTCTGTCCTTTCAGAAATAAAAATGAAATGGGGATCTTCCTGGATCTATAGTCTCATTGGAGTTGAGCTCTCTCCTTTTTTGACTCCTTTTTAATGTGTCTTTAAATGATTCAGCCAGTCTTGATGTGAAAAATATGATCTCTCTGCAGTGGGTTTGATTCTCTGTGACTAAATATTATTGACTTGAGAAGCCATCGTTCTTCTGTTCAAGACGTTCCCATTTCGAACCACAGATAAGACGGGAGAGGAGGGTGCGGCCAGACTTCCTGATGTCTTGATGAAGTCTTAACAGCAGCTAGGCATGTCGTCCCAAGACACTGTGTGGGCTGTGTTTTGTTTTCGCTCAAAGCCATCCTTCACGTTTTCACCCAGGGCCACGGTGCTACAGCCACAGTGGCATTTCACTCTGAGGCAACTGGATACCGCATACACTGTAGCGCTGCAGAGAGAGTGATGTTGGTGGCATTGGGTTTGGGTCCTTGGGGGTTAGGGGGGGTGGGACCTACGTCCTTATTAAAGTAATATGTGGCATACGCGGTGCCTTTATGTGTCAAGTCAAATGCCAGGCGCTTGGACCGGCTTCAGCCAATCAGAACATGCCAAAATCCCTCCTTGCTCACGCGAGAGGGGATTTTTAACGGGAACAGCTCACCTGAATGGACCTTTCGCCAGGAGCGGGTTATCTGCACTCAGGGGCGTGTTCTGTGTCAAACAGCTGACCCACATGGCTCTGAGCTGACCCTAACATCAGAGACGACGTTGATGACATTTGTGTCATTAACAATAATGGGATAAATCGGAAAACAGCATGATTGAGCTACTACTATGTTGTAATAAATAATGATAATAATACTGTTGTGTTGTCTACACATGTCCCAACATCCTTATGACATTTTCAAAACAAATTTAAGTCTAGTTAAAAGATTTGATGGAGAGCCCTATTGCAGTTGAAGTGATTATTGTTTATCTGACAAACTGTGGCGCATAGCAACTTTCCGGCCTTTTGATAAGTCAGATTGCCTGTCAGTCAAACTTGAAAGGTCCATTGATGTCTAATTTGTCTTTTTATCCCAGACATTTTAGAGGCCCCGCTTTAGAGGCCATTGATACTCAGGATGGTTTTACCACCCTGGTGTCTGGACTGTGTTTTCACCCCCCTTGCCCCCCTTTCTGTGAAGACCTGTGGGACCATGTGAGATTGTTACAGCTCGGTCTTGCGCTAGGTGATAAAAGAAGTGTACGCAGATGTGCACAGTTTGAAAGCAATGAAAATAACACTCACACGCAACATTTGCACATTGTCTGCAATAGACACTATTGCACACACACACACACACACACAGACACACACACACACATTTGCACATTATCTGCAATAGACACTGCAATGTACACACACATAAAGTATACACCCACGCACACACACACACTCAAAGACAGATATTCACACTTCTTTTTTCCAATTTTTCCTCATTTTCTCCTTCGGACAAGCGGTGAGAGGATAAAGTCACATCCCGTGCCAGCAGGGGGTCTTTGCTACTGCTAGAGTAGGCTACATGTTAGAGCAGCTCTAACAGGAGCAGACACAGCCAGCAAGCTGCTGAATGGCTGTTTGGAGGCGAGATTGGAGAAGGTCTCCAGTGAAAATGTACAGCAGTTTGCCTGACTAGAGACATTATATGGAGTGAAGGGTAGTTGCTATGAGAGCGAGAGAGAGAGAGAGAGAGAGAGAGAGAGAGAGAGAGAGAGGTAAGAACAGGGAAAGATACTTTTTGTGTGTAGTGGTGTGTTTGTGCTAGTGTGGGTTTACATTTTTACCCTGCACTGACTGGATGGGAAAAGAACCTGCTGCTGAAAGTAGACTGTAATTGTGATGTGTGAGCGTTTATGTCTACAGTAAACTATAGTTTGTGGCATCGGTAGAACAAAATAAATTAGACTTAATCATTTGTCATTTTTCATGTAATGTGTGAATAGCCTAACCATGTGTTTTGTTTACTAGTGATTAATGGCATTGTGAAAGATGCAAAGCTTTACGCTGGACCTTGACTGTTTCCGATCACAGAGTTTTAAGAGAATAGATACACAGAGCTTATTCAGCCAGACCAGCATATAGCATAAAAACTGAGAATGAGACTGATTCAAAATGGTGGAAAATGTGCTATTATGTGTGAAGAAATACAGATAAATGCCTAACGTAATTATCCAATTTACATGATGGAAATGGCATTACATATTATTATTATTGAATATTAGGCATATAATCCAAACAATATAGAATCCAGTCGACATACAAGTGGTTTAGTGGTGTGTCCAAAATATTAGGGGTTTTATTGATCCAGATAGTGTATTAACTTTGTTAGTCTGTTTCAAGAGATGATGAACTGTCATGTAAAAGTTTATTTTTTCCTGTTTATTGTTTCCTGTTTTTTAATATGGTTTTACATTTCTGCTGAGAGTTAATCAAACTGAGAGTGTATAGCTGCTAGAGAGGAAGATCGTATCTGCTAACACCAGTATATATTTGACACAACATAGGGATTATGAGACTTTAATGCATACATTGAAACATTTGCATATATTTAATGTATGCAAATGTGGGTGCATTTTTATAAATTCAGCATTCACCCATACTGTTTTTTTCTATTTAAATTAGCTGTTTGGTGAAGATGTATTACATTACATACATTAACGTTAAAAAGTAACCTGTGACCTCTAGTTACTAATTGATTAATTACTAATTAGTTTGCAATAAAATATTTCATGCAAATTACTGTTTAGCAATCTATAGGATTTGGTAATAATTTACACTAAACAGGTGATAAGAAGGTTACACATGTCATTAAGTAAAATATTAATAATAATAATAATAATAATAATAATAATAATAATAATATAAATAAATGTATTGATCAGTTCATTTTCTACAAATTTGATGACATGAATGAACACTGAATGAATGCAACTCCCTTGAAATGAAACACGTTGGCTGCAAATAACTGCAAAGGGTGCCTTTGAAACCTAAATCACATCAAGAGAATGTTAATGCCTTTCACTTCAACAAAACAGCTCGTTGTGGCCTAATTTATCCTGTTTGAATTTCAACACATTTAAATTAAGCCCTTTAGACTGCAGCTTTCCGGTCCGAAAGGGAAGTATGACTTATAGATTGATTGAACTGCCTAGCCGAAAGACCTATAGGGGAACCACTTAAAATTTGAAATTACAAATGGTTAAAATAAAATGAAGAATATCTACTGCTTGAATTTGTGTAGATTTCATCTTGAGAATCACTGACCCCCCTTCCCCCCATGTTTTTGTGACCAGGGAAATAGTGGTGGGAGCACTGTGTTGTTTTAGAGAAGACCAAAGTATGGCCACATCAGTCTTTAATGGGGAAATTGATGATTTCTTTGTAGCTATTATAGAAACAACACTTTGGTTCGAGATGCGAGCAAACGCTGCTGCACTTGTAAACTCAGCAAGTGACTGTGTCACCTCCGAGCATGCAAATGACTCTCGTTCACACACCGCTCACTTCCCGCACTAACTGAAATTCCCCCAAACAAAGCAAGTCAGTTTGCAGTATCAAATTGTGTTTCCTGGTTTCAATGGCGCTAAATACACAGTGGGACAAAATGTCGGATTGTCAAAGGACAAAGGACACACTTTGTTCGAATGATGTGAAACCCACTGGCTCATCCCCTAAGGGTCTGTTGACATTTAATAGTCATGGTTACTGTTGGGTTGGGCTTAACATATTGATGCCAATGATGATGTCCTGCAGTTAATGATATTGAACTACTCTTTTCTAACAAATTGGAAAGTTATCACATTTTCAGGCACTAGATACTATCCAGACACATATAATTTATTTTTAATTCATTTGTCCCTATTCCCAAAGAACCATAGGCCAACAGGGTTTAAATGAAAGGGACTGTAGGGATGGAAATAATTCTACCTCCATTTTATTGCGATCTAGAATGACTTAATTAAACCCTGGTAAAGAGGACAGCAACTAAATTAACTATCCTTCTTAGAATTAGCCTTATCAGATGTTTGAAATAAACCATTTCTCTAAGCGATTGCTCCGAGGAACATAATTGGCTTAATTTTCTGAGCGTAAAATGCAGCCCATTACATGTGTTTCATATCCTTTAGAGCCACTGGGCTCATCTGAAGCCAGATTGCACCTGTATGCGCCCAGAGTTCAAATACCATGTTTGCTGGTGCTGGTAAATATACGTACATATGTATACTGTATACAGTAAATGTTATTACACCCATATTGTCAGCTGACTATCTGTGTGTGTGTGTGTGTGTGTGTGCGTGTGCGTGTGTGTGTGTTCATGACACACCAATGTTTAACAGGTGTTCATAGTGCTTCATTTCTGAAACGGGAGACAAGTAGGAATTTAACAAATCCTATTGTAAATGTGCCTACTCCACAAAGATAATTGGCTTATTCCTGTATTAAATTGGCCTCTCCTTCAGGACACTGTAGTGGGCTTAGCACGCTCCGCGTAGTCACTGTATCTTTCCTTCTGCTACATGGGGACTTACAGGGGTATTACACACTGCATTAGCATATGACAATGATTAACTGATAGCCCCTCATACTGGGACCAGCTCTTTTCCCCCTTGTCTACTGAACATGTCGCACACAAAACACTGCCAGGTCACAGGTTCGATCCCCACAAGGAGCTGTTCACATTAGAAGCAGCGCTTTTTTCTAACCGCCGATTCAGAAGCACATTTCCCATACCTCATAAATGTCTGAATAGTTCTGCTTTTCATGCTCACGTGTCTAAACGAAGGTTTTAGGTCCCCGTAGAGCCTGTAGAGCTATGAAGACATTCTGTTGTGTGCCCTCATACCCAAGTCATTATCCGCACATCAAACATCACGCCGTCGTCTACGCACTTTCACTTTGAAGGTTCATTCCCTGTAGTGCCTGTGTTAACCCCTGTGGTCACAGCCCCCTCCACCCCCCACCCCCTTCCCTCCCACACCCAGCCCGCCCCACCCCAGCTGATCCCGTAGCTTGAGGGGCGTAACAAAAAAATGTTAATAACAAAGACAATAATAGACACACGCACGTAGACTTGTCAGAATACGCGCAGCGCTGCTCGCGTGAGTGGAAACGATGCAGCTCGCGTTGAGTTAATTCCGGGACATGACCGAAAACTGTCTAGTTGGAGCCCGCTACGACGAGGATGAAAGAATAGAAACTCCCCACACATAAGAGGAGAATAAGTCCGAAGTAGGGAGCGAGAGAGGGAGAGATGGAGAGAGAGAGAGAGAGAGAGAGACGGCGCTCGATACACGTGTCCTGATGGCTGTTAAATGGAACATGGAAATAAACGAGAGACGAGGAGGGAACGAACCAGCACAATGTGTGTTCAAAATGAGCGTTCTGTCGCCATGCGACACGCCGGTCATGCTGGGAAGCCAAATGGTTGAAAGCATCTTTTTAAAGGTTGACTGATAATATTGAGCTGGTGAAATGGCAACGCCGCAGGGATCTTCTGGGGATGAACAACACAAGCAGAGGGGGGAAAAATACGCATGTTTGTGCTTATTTTAGAATCACATTTTAATTGATTATACAATATATTGTGTTTTTTTTTCTTGTCTTCTGTTGTGCTATGAATTTTAGACTGTCCTGTCAAGTCATGGATAGACCAACTGTCATGTGTTTACATTATCATCACATTCTTTGCATGTGCGGGCTTAGCCAGTAGGGGGCACATGTGAGCACACGGTTCATCAGTAGTGTAATTAATGTAGCCAGTGACAAGTTCACTTGTCATGTATGATATTTCAGCTCTGCAATCTACTTGAGGAAGCTTTTCTGATGAATGGCCAATTAGCGGCAGCCTTCTCATGCCTGGTGGCTGACTGATCTGTTTTTAATGGCACCCTTGCTTCTTTGATAAAACCAAAAATGAATCATCGATACCCTGGGCCCAAGCAGCACCGAGAAAAACTCATAATTGTTATTCGGTGTGGGACTTTGGGGTTGTGTGTGTGTGTGTGTGTGTGTGCACTGGCTGGCCTTTTGTAAGGTATATTCAGCTATTGTTTACTAATTGCACTTTATGTCAAATTCACCAAATGTCTCTTTGTATTTCGCTAGCTTACCTTTTTTTTGTGCGTGCTGAAAAAAGAATCAAACGACCAACAATGCCACTTGGCTTCGCAATGCGTTTCAATGTGTGGGGCTCTCTGTGGGAGTTTGTTTTGATTTGAGCTGGAAGCTTAACAAGGGTTCTCGAAAATGACTAACCCTGACTTTAATGTTGTCAACATGATTGGCTTTGATACAACTCAGTGACACTTTTCCTTCATCCAAAAAATTCATAGTAGATCGCATACATACTTAATAGCCTGTGCGTGTGTGTGTGTGTGTGTGTGCGTGCGCTTGCCCCCTCAACAAGCCAGTATTTTGACTGAGAACTGTTTTCTTACTCTCAATGTCTTCCTGTTCCAGTCTGATCTGTTTGTGTTGTTGAAGGCGACTACTTGAAGTGAAAAAGTGTTGGTGTTTTTGTGTCTTTAGTCTAAATGTTTAATTTTAATATGCATAATTACATTATGTAAACAAAAGAGGCGTATAAAAGCTCAAAGGAAAAACATTCAAAGATAGCCCAAATCTGTTTTCTTCTCCAGCTTGCCAGTTCCTGAGGAGGTGCGGCAGAACGTGTTCTGGGTTTTCTTGGAAGGAGGCAAGGGACAAAGAGGTGCGATTTGAGCTGAAATGGCGGAACGAATGCGGTGGAACAATTGAACACGCTGCTAGAACCTTGAACCGAGGTAGCGTCGGACCACCCGGTGAGCATTAGCGATCCTTGTGTGTTCATGCAGAGTTTGTCTGGGCCGTAGCCGCTGGAAATGTCTAGCTTCCCCAGCGCTAGTGGCACAGGATCACAATGGGGTGATTACCGCCATCATAAAGTTGGCAGGACACCTTGCCGACACGTCAGGTGACACATAAAGGAAAGGTGACATGAGTAGCGTGGGGTCTTTTAAAGGCACACTGTTACATATTGTATATTTTGTGTATAAGAAAAGAAACTCTTCTCTCCCCCAGAAAATGGCCGTTCCTCAGCCTCTATCAGTGCATCTCTAGATTTCCCCAGCCTCCCCTGCCAACTCCATTTCACAATGCAGCCGGGACTTGAAATTGCGTAGCAGAACTTTTACACAGCACCACAAAGGGAGGACAGCTCGGTGAGCGGGCACTTCGGGGGATACGGAGGAAATCTTATTTTGTGGATTTAGACCTAATAAACATCATTATCATCTCGCCGACCTTGAGCTGTTCAGCGGTGACCCCAATTTTGTCAGGAGGCTTGAAGAGCGACGCACGCACCACCTCTTGGGTACCGGGGGGGGAGGGGGTCGGGGGGGGGGGGGGGCAATACA
>JAODOY010001796.1:0-12577 GCA_025399855.1 Forbesichthys papilliferus
GGCTTTGTGTGGCCTGCTCGGGGCTCCGCGGAAGTACCACCGGGACCTCCGTGACTTGGTGCCCACACGAGAGTGCTCCTAGGGTGGGTTAACATTCACCGAGATCCCGGTCAGCGCTCCGGAGGTATCAAAAGCGCGAGACGAAAAAGTGTCGGTTAAAATGCATTGTAGTAAATTACAGCATACACACGTGGATTTTTGCAACACAAATATGCGACGTAGTCCTACATATTTTATTCACTTCAAGGCTGATTTAGTTTCACTTTTGCCAGGCGATGTGTTTATCAATGAACCATTGATGTCACATGACAATAGTGGAACTTTTTACTCAGCCGGCAAAGTCTTGATAAGATGGAAAGTATTGCTGTAAAGGTCGAAGGCACCGTTTGCAAATCTTAAGGTACCGTATTGTTTTTTGTGAATGTATTACTCTCTGATAATCCCCCTGGAGCACAAATTAGCCTGCTGCTTTTTCTTTTAGACAAGTGGCGTAGGCGGACCACTTCTATGGTACCGTACGCGTGCAAGTATGATTTCCGGTACATACGGTACTGCACAAAAACGAGTACCGTCATGTTTTCTACATTTTGGCATCGACTTGGTACCGAAATATCGGTTCTCGTGACATCCCTAGTCCTTCCCCTGCTGGACAAAGAGCAGAATGGGACCGTGGTCTAGGTGACGCTCGTCCTACACCGCCAGCACCCCACCACTACCCCACCACTACCCCCCTACTCATTCTCCTTCTTCTGAACAAAGTGTTTGAAAGCCTTATGAGTCACACACGGCCAATCCTATCTATCAGGCCTGGGAGTATCCAACTGGGGTGGGTGGAGCTCAGTTCATGTGGGAAGAGGACGTGTTTATGTTTATCCTTCCTTTGTCCGTCTGGAGACCTGTAGCAACACAAATTGAGGCATTGAAGGCTCACGACCTGGCGCACAATGTAAACCTAATTATGTTCATTGTCTGGTAATATGGGCAATCAGCTATTTTATTTTTTTTATTAGTTTTTTTAGTGGAATTATTTATTTATTTAGTGGATGTAGGAGCTGTTTGTAGTGTTTTGATTTAGTAGCTGTGGGAACTGCTTCAAAGCAGGTGACTCATACCTTAAAGGTATAGTCAGCTATTATAAGGTAATTTGTCAAATTCACCAAATATCTCCTCCTTACCGTTCTCTGTGTGTGTTGAACAAACAATCCGGTACTTCTACACAGCCCTGGCTTTGTAAATAGTAACATAAACAAGGTGGCGAACACCACTCACAGCAACAATGCCAATGGCTTTGCAATGCGTTTCAATGTGTGGGGCGGAGCTTCTGAGGTATATTGTTTCGATTTTTAGTTCGAGGTTAGCAAGCGTTCTGGAGAATGACACCCTGCCTTAAATTGAGATAATGCGGGCAGACTGTTCTTCTAAACAGAAATATGATATGTCTCTGTGTGGCAGACTGGTGTTGGTTAAGCCCCTGTTAAATGTGCGTCAGGTCAGGCAGGAGGCAGCTGAACATATAGATAGATGGATGGATGGATGGATGGACTTGGAGACGATGTGTCTGTTGTATTTCTGGTGAGCTGATGGGGGCACTGTGGCTCCACTGCTGTTTTGCCAGGCTTATATACGGCACAAGAGGGTTGACACAGGAGAGGCAAGTGATCAAGCTCTGCTTTTCAGATGGAGGAATACAATGCTCTGACACACACACACACACACACACACATAGATATGTCCCTACCCTCTTCTTGTGGCACCCACTACAGTTAAGTTTTCTTTTGGGGGGGTGGGGGGGGTCTGTTAGAGGTGACCACTGGACATTTTGATGCTCTCCCACTGCACTGCATGCAGGTATCTTGTATTTCCCAAAGGCCTGGTTGTGAGCCCACAACATACATCTTGAAGTTGAGAAGGCAGAGGAGAAGTGATGAAGCAGACTGTGATGTCGAAGCTCAGCAAAAGGTTTTGGGGATGTCAGGATAAATTAGTAAGTGGTAAAAGGAGCTTTAAAAGGTATTTTTTTCCCTCTACCCTTTTCTGATTGACGTAACACGTGCCCTTACGTGTTTGTACATGACGGAGGACAAAGGGTGAAGCGTCAACAAGTCGAATAATATGAAAAGGGAAGTAAAGCGTGGAAGCGATTTTCTGTATTATCTCTCTCTTCGAGGGAAGATGGCGGTTACGACTGGCTCCTTCCCGGCTGCGTGATGGGAGTGTGAAAGGAGAGAATTGAGAGGGGGGGGGAAATCAACCGCCGACTGCTGCCTGCTTCTCTGCACACTCCCTGGGCCGTCTGCTGTGCCTGGTCATCAGCTGGCCCTCCACCGGCCCGCACAATATCCCCCTTTCAGCACACGCTCCCTCCCTTACCTCCCTCACCTCCCTCACCTCCCTTCCCGAGTGTTCTCCTCAGCGCGCCCCTTAATCCTCACTTCTCCGCGTGATGCAAACCTCTGCTAAAGAGAGTGAGAGCGGCCCGTCTACATGGCGAAGTGTGTGCCTTAGCAGAAATGCTGATGAGGAGGTACTTTACAGGCCCGCGATGCAAAGGCTGTCCATATCGGCCTCCCGTGTATAATGGCTCCTCTAGGTAATGAACAACACGCCGGTACGAATAAGCCAAAACCTGTAAAGCACTCACTTTAAATATGGGATTTGGAAAGGTTATTTGCTTTGAGGGATGTCATTTTCTTATGGCTAAGTTTCTTACACTAAATTCAATTTGCTTATTTATATGGACGCATCTGGACACGCCATAAATAACTAGTAATGGCTTATTTTCACTTTGAAGAAAACAAAAGTAACTAATATTATACAGTACTGTATTATATACTGAATGTATAATGCACACATTTTACTCTTTTCCCGTGCTGCAAGGCTTCATTGTTTTAGAGGGCTTTAAATGATACATGTTGATTCATCTTTGTGTTTAGTGTACACTGTGCCTGGCCATCCTCTGACCTGCCATTGTATGTTTCCACATATGTTCAAACTTCTACATAAACTATAGAAAACAAGGGCTGTAGAAAGCTGAATAACAAACATTTAATTTCTATAATTTAATTATTTAACAAACATTTTTCTTGAAGCAATTTGACATTTTAAAGTTAGTTACTTTAACTTAATATCATATTAACTAATTTAGTTAGAATACATTTTTATAATGGTGAACATTACTATACCAGTTATATTAGTGGAGAGCCGAACCTCTACCGTCGAGTATCTAATTGATTTCCTCATGAAATTAAAAATATTTAAATAAAAAATCCTACCAATCACATATGTATTACTGTATGAACAACTTGATCACATCACAGAGTAAGGCAGTATAGGGTAGTCTGTGAAAATGGCTAAATGTGCGATAGGTAGCAGTTAATCCATTTATCTTTTATCTGTTGAGTTGGAACTATATTGTTCCATTCTTGTGAGATACTGAAACGGATCATGTGATTTATATTTGTAAAATCATAGCTGTAAAATATGACATAATATAAACTATATATCAAGTCATTGCTGTTTAGAATACGCTTTTTGCTGGTTAAACTTTTAATTTAAATTAGACTGTAACAATATCCTGGAAACCCCAAGATTGGAACAAATTCTTATTTCCTTGGATTTCACAATAAATAAATGATCAGTAATCTTTTATCATGTGCAATTAAGTTGTGTTAATTAAATATGAACATCATCACACTACTTTGTTTGGATTGTTCCCATCATCACTTAAAAAATTTAAAAAGGCAATAAGTTTTATTGCAATTTTGTCCTCCTGATGAACTCAATCTGTAATAACGTTTTAATTGAACACTGCAAATAGTCATAACAAAGAGTCATAACAAAGACACCCTCCTGGCAAATACAGTATAGTTAGTCAATCGGTGGCAGTGGGTAAAGTGGCTCTGTTGATGTTAGCCTGGTATAGGGTAATGAAGTTTTAACTGGACCTCCTGATGAAATGGATTTCCCTTCTGTTGACACAAGGGATTGTGTGGTTACTGTAGAGCTTAGGGAATGAGGACTCATTAGAGCTAAAGGCCCTTGCTCAGTTAAATGATATTAGGCTATATTGGCGATGACAAACGGAAGGATAGGGATTGTAAAGGCAGTATGATTCTCTAAGGAACGATGGTTATTCTTTTGTAGGGTATTGTACTGTAGCCAGTGCTCCATGCAAACTAGAATATTAAAATACATAACAATATGTTTAATTTGAAATACAGTACTTGCATATTGATGTATGCATTGTATTGCTGTCTGTGTTTGTTTTCTAATGGACCCTGAGTCTGATATTAAAAGTTGATTATGATGATGACATCTTTCAAAACACCATATAGAACAAAGCATGACCAAATAATATTAAAACAGTTGATTTTTAAAATAATGTATTATACAGTACTGTATATGTAAGACATTATACTAAACATTGTGCAATAAATAATTATTTTGCAACGAGAGATTGTATCACAGGAAACCGCACGGTAAGTGATTTGCTATGAGAACAGAACAAGAGCAGCGTGATGCCTCCTTCTAGCGCTGGTAATGCAACGCCAGCAGCAGGGTTCAGAGGGTCTCTATAGACTAGGTACAGACAAGCTGATGATTTGTTGTGATGTACAGCGGAGGCCAGCTTATTTTAGTGACCTCAAACAAACTGCATTTGTTTAACCTCGCTGGGCTGTGAAGCTATAATGGGATGATGGCTGCTGCCATTAGCATTATGAAATGGACAAATAAGTGACTTTAGTGAAGGCCACTCAAGTAAGTGGGGGGAGGGGGCTATGTTGTTAGCCTTTGATGGCGCAGGTGGCTATGGAAACAATTTAATCTCTTTAATAGAATCTTAGTCCTACCTCCATGAACACACAAAAGAGATTAAAGTTCCCGATAAGACGAAGACTTATCTTTGTGATGGTACAGAATTCCCAATACTGTGGGTGGCATGGGGTTTTGTCAATTTCAATCAGACATTGGTGAAAAACTCTTCAAAATGTGTGAAGAATGAGCCTCAGCTTCATTTTACTTACTTTTACTTTGTTCAATACATTTAAACTATTATAATATTGAAGTGTGGCTACACCTTGGTGGCACATTAATTTCCACATTTAACAAGAAGAGATGAATACAGCACCTTTTAAATAGTAGTAGCATGTATAACCTAGTACATAGTCTAGAATTGATGTAGAGCTATAGTAACATTGGGTAGCTACTAGCTAGTTAATTAGAAACAATTGGCAGATACATTTGTTGCATGGGCACGAGGGCTCATACAGTACCAGGACAGCAACAATACCCTAAATAAACGTGAGACGTTTTTAAAGCTTCTCCTTATCACTGCCGTGAGATATAATCTAGGTTAGCGGTAGTGCATTACTCTGTTGTATTTCACGGTGACGGTGAAGCTAATTATATCCCAAGCAAGTGGCTGAAACTCGCAGGCGGCCGTAAATAGTCATCCCGCGAATGTCTTTCTCTTTCATTTGACTCTCGCTTTCCCGACAGTCCGCCCATGAGTAGCTGCTGATTGATTTGTACCAATGTAATTTGCTGTAGGAATGTGGAAGAGGAATGAAGGCAGGAATCTCACATTTGTCATGTCTTGGTTATTTATTATTATTATTTAGCTCTGTATTTTTGTCATGCATTGTGACACTGAGGCAAACCTGAAGATGAGGTGGAGAGATGCCGTGTATTTATAGGTGCACTTTGAAAGGCTTCCAGGTGAGAGGAGAAAAGAGGAGGAGGAAGCAGGGGCCTTGAGGAGGTTCTGACAGGCAGGAGGATGCTGTGTATTCTAGGCAGATTTAATTACCCGTGTTTCCAGGATAATCAGACACCACATGGCCGTCCTCCAGCCACCACAGTCCTCAGGGGGTTGTTGATGAAACGCGTCACATTGCGGTGGATATGGGTGCATTTATCATTCCGCGGTGTCCCTGCTTGTCACTGGAGGAAAACTGAGCTTACTTAGTTGTTTTCACCAAATAGTCAAAGTCCTTGCAAAAAACACTCAGCTGGGAGATATCATTTTGCATCGAATGTCTGTTCATAATATAATGCACAGCCAACAGCCAGAATATTTGAGTGCAGCTTTGGCCAGGAACCTTTATACTGTATTTGTGTTTCTAATTAAACGAAATGTGTTGAAAACAAAATATACTGTAGTAGGACACGCATAAATTGCCACCAAGCAGAAAGACATATTTTAGAGGGATACCAGACTTGGTTCCTCTATAGTGTATGACTGTGAAATACCTCTGGATAATTCTGGTTAGCTGTTTGACTTGCTGAAGTGGTGCTTTCACACATTAAGTACTATTTGTCTCATATTAAAACCATCCAACAAAAGCGGGTTTGGGAACTTTTGTCAATGAGAGAGGCTGTCACCTATAATCATATAAATGAACTTTCTCTTATTATACCATGCCATGCCATGTGAATATTACTGCTTTGTGTGTTTTGTATTCAGTTCAGTGACATACTGCTCAAGATGTATTCTTGCATGGATAAATCATACTAGACTGGTTCATGTGATTTCTCACTATTTACTGCAACGTGCCCTTTGTAAATCATTTGATCCTAATTTGTAAAATATATAAATCAACCCCAACATACTCAAAATAAGATACATTTGCTATTGATACCGTAACCTATAATTGGGAAAATATACTGCAAGATCTTTCTCATTAACTTCCATTCATTTGGGTGGTAATTTGCTTCATTTTTAACTCCTTTTAACATCATTACTGCATGATACGCACTTTCACATTGGTCTAAAGTATAACATTTAACTCAAAGAACGGTCCTATGAGTGCATTGCACAATATAAGTGTGCAAACAGAAGGTGCCATTGGAGATTCACGAGGTTGCCTAACAGATGATAATTGGTTCCCTGTGTCCGTTATGCCAATATTAGTATTTTTGATGGTGTTCGGCCCCTGATCTAGACACAGTAATTTCAATTTAGAAGAGAACTGAAAAAATGGTGGGGAAATTAATGCCTGCAGTCATTTGGTATTATTTGTCTGTTGTAATTTTTTTCCATAGAGTTACTACAATTTACAGTGCAATGGAGCACTTTGTTTAAGGATGCTAGTTTCAGGTTTACCCAGGCAAGTTGTAAACATTTAAACTAAAAGGGTTTAATTTATCGCATCCTTTTGCATTATGGGCTAATGTTTCCATTGCTGCTCTTATAAAGGTTGTAAAACCACACACATACGCACATGCACACGCACGCACGCACACTGCAGCGCTGACATGGTGGCAAGCCTGGCAAACGTAAACACGTAGCCTACTCTTTGCTAAGCCCTTCGCTTAAAGGGCTACTGTCCAATCCTACGTTAGCAACCGCAGACCTGCCAAGCTTTTGGGGTGGGGGGCTTTGAGGGTTTGTTATGCTATAGGCTCTGTCCACTCCACACTCTATGTAATCTGCTCATGATGTGCTGCATTTATTGTGCATTGTTTATGAACATAATATTATACATTTTTTAGGACAGTAGATCTTGACATATAAGTTATAGCACTACAGCAGTCGGGTGGCTCAAATGCTGCGGTAAGGGGGCATACTGAAGGTAAAAACCAAGTAAAAACTGTTCTCTTAAATAATTTCCTTCTACAGTTTATTCACAGTTGAATTAAAAACCCTATTAAAATCCCACCAACTCTACTTGCTAGTGGTCGCGGCAGGCATTCTACCCGCTCTAAATTATTAATTATTTTCCACAGAATAATTCATTGAAATAACTTTGTAACATGAGGGGTAGAGATTGAGGTTAGATTGTGCACAATTTGCTTCATCACGGACAGATTAAAAAATAACAGTGAAATGCTAAAATGGGTTGCCAAATATACTTGTGTGTGAAACACTGTATGGTAATATCCATCGGGGGTGTAAAGTAAAACTAATGTCAAATATGGATTCTAATATAATAAAAAGCAATAATAAAGTGAATTGGTTTCACGAGAATAGTCAAAACATGCGATGCATGACGCTTACTTCGGGTCTGGTGAGTTTGCCCTTTTTCCCTTGATTTTGAAGTATCTTACCCTTCAGTCACAAAACAGACTCGGTTACACTCACACTGCATGGTTGAAATAAAGTTATGCACTTTTATTTCCTTGAACCGTCTTTAGCTTGATAACGGCGTGGATTCAACATCCATCAAGAGTTCCATAGATTTTTGGCCAAAATCGTGCATTGGTAAAAAAAGAAGAGAAAAAGATACAACACTGCCGTCTTCCAAGTTTTTTAATTGATTTCTGTCCTTTGTTGATGTTTGATTATATTTTCGGTTCATTGTGGTAGCCACTTCAATTAACATATTTGCTTTAAATAAAACACCCTGTGGCAGTCTCAACTGTACACTCAATAAAATATTGGTTGTATTGTTGATGATTGATAATTAATTTGCATGATGATCGATCTAATGTTTTCCTGGAATGTGCATCCCTAACACACACACTGTTTATACCATTGTACACTTGAGCAATGGTCAGGATTGGATTGCATTATTTAGGCAATCTCAAGGGGCGACCACTGTGAGGTGGTGCGGATATGTACAGCATTTTTATAACAATTCATTTAAAATTATGTTTTTGATGATTATGCTAAACCATTACTTAGTATATGTAACCATGAAATAAAATGGCATACTGTGACACATTTGTCATATCACCCACCTAGGTCTGAAGTGGCCAGTATAAAAGTCAAACTTTGAGGCAATTTAAGATGGTCAGAGGTGTTTTCTTGATGGCAATGAATCCAGCCCATGGTGCTTTGACAAGCTAGGCCAGCTGAGAGATAAAGCTGTAAGAGTTTTATTTCCAAAGGGAAGTAAAATTGGCCAATGCACTGTTGCACTGGTTTACAAAGGAACTGGCATCCACATCCATTTTAAGACAGATACATGTAAGTGTTTAGCCTCAATAAAACACTTTTAATTTATTGTTTTTGACTGTAGTTTTTCATAGTTTTCATGATTCAATATATTTCCATTCAGGAAGCAGACTGTAACTCCCCATGAAGCGACAATAAACAAGCAAATCAACTATGTCCAACAGAGAGAGAGAGCAAAATTATGTTTGCACATTCTTAGACGATTTGGCACCCCAAAATGAAGAATACTTCCTGTTGTGCTAGGCTCTTGCGTGTTAATATTACATCCTGATCATTTGTTCAGAGGAGCTTTCTCGAGATGGGTATATCCAAGAATCCATGTGTGTATGTTTCAGGTTTAGAGGTGTTTGAAAACCAAGTAAAGCCATATGCCATGAGGAGTGCAGTACCTCCCTCTGAGAGCTCCATTATGGTAAACTAGTTTTAGAATCAGTCTAAACACCAGCTGGCATCTCAATCACAACCGTCTGCTGCAGAATGTTAACATATTCCAATGTAACACTTTAACTCCATATTTTGTATGACAGTTTGATGGTAAGTTCTGGTTCCATTTGTTTTGTGTAAGTTTGACATGTGTTGGGACATGATCTTTGCCATTTTTCCAGTCCATAACTCTGCATTGTAAGATACTGTAGTATATTCTCTGAATGTTAAGCCTCCTAGGGATATAGGTTGTAAAAACTAGGGATGTAGAACAATGGAGTCTTTCTATAGAGCTACATCTAAACACAACACCAAGCGACATAGCCTGCATCCTTTTTTCAACCTCTGCTTCTGTCCTGGACTAGTTCTATAACAGTTCCAATAATAATAATAATAATTATTATAATAATAATCTTTATTTGTATAGCAATTTAAAGGTGCATAAATTATTCTCCTTATCCTTTTTTTGCTATGTCAGATGACCATTAGCAACATAAGGGGTCTATGAGCCTGGTTAAAGGAATACAATAAAGATACATATTATTATACTGAAATGACATATGTTAATAAAAATGGTTAAAGGAATCAGATGACAGAAATAAAAGAGAAATTTAAACCTTATTCTTTTTGTTGTTAGGTCAAAATGTCAGCATAATGCGTATAGCGCTAATCTGGTAGAGGAAGTGCTTATTCCAGTAGCAGTTTAGTTATCAGTACTTGTGTTTTATGGATGGTTATATCCCCTTATACCCACTAGCCTCAGTGTAGGAATCACCAAGACTCCCTTGTACATATACAGTATGAAGGTGCTATATAACCACAGATATACAGACTCTGCATGTATATTCACCAAACAACTACAGACTATTAGACTATGCTGGTTCAGTGGGATTGAAACACAGACAACGGGACAATACACCTCGTACTATACGTAATCCGTCTCTGTGATCATCGTTCCAAACGGGCCTGCCACATGTCTATTTACCAACGCAACAACTACAGTATGGTGACTGGGTCTCCATGATATTTTTATTTTTAGCGACATAAGTATACAAATGGTTAAAATAATATAACAATACATAATATGATACTAAAATACAATAAGAAATAAAATAAGATAACAGCAGATTTAGATAGATAACAGACATGTTGCATGTGCACCAGTTTATCAGTGCAGAGCAGTGCAGTTACAAGATAGCTAAAATCTAGTTTGAATAGATTAGTTTTAAGGTTTTTTTCAAGATACACTGATCGCTCGCATAAAGGCTGCATCGCCAATATTATTGCTCTTACTAGAAACTTTCAATAAACCACTGTCAGATGAGGATTTAGAGTTGACCATTGCTTGAGCGATATAGTTTGGTCCTAGCCCATGTAGGGCCTTATATGTAAGGAGGAGGACCTTAAAATAATTTCTGCAAGCCAGTGCAGGTCAGCCAATACTAGAGTAATATGTAGTAATATTAGTTCTTGCTAAAAGCCTAGCTGCAGAATTTTGAATGAGCTTTAGTCTCTTAATAGATTTTTTTGGGATGCCGGTAAACAGCAAATTGCAGTTGTCGAGTCAGCTAGATACAAAAGCTTGAATACATCTATTTGATTTAAAAATGATCAAACTTTAGCTATATTTCTAAAATGAAAGGATAATATTTTCAATACCCTGTTGATGTGTGACCTAAAGATTAGATCTGAGTCCAACACAACCCCAAGACTGGTAACCTCTGATTTTATCCAGGGTGTTAGATTTCCTAGATTATTATTATTATTATTATTATTATTATTAGTAAACATTTCTTGTTTTGGAGATACTGTGGGAGGTGCTGCGGGAGTATGGGGTGAGGGGGTCCCTCTTAAGGGCAATCCAATCCCTGTATGTCCAAAGCGAGAGCTGTTTACAGATTCTTGTCAGTAAGTGGGACTCATTTCAGGTGGGGGTTGGTCTCCGCCAGGGCTGCGCTTTGTCACCAATCCTGTTTTTCATGGCCAGGATATTAAGGCATAGTCATGGTGGAGAGGGGTTGCAGTTTGGTAGCCTGGGGATCTCATTGCTGCATTTTGCAGATGATTTGGTTCTGATGGCATCATCGGTAAGTGACCTCCAGCACTCACTGGATCGGTTCGCAGTCAAGTGTGAAGCAGCTGGAATGAGGATTAGCACTGTTAAATCTGAGGCCAACCGATGGAGTGCCTACTCCAGGTAGCGAATGAGTCCTTACCCCAAGTGAAGGAGTTTAAGTACCTCAGAGTCTTGTTCGCGACCCGACTCTGGATAAGCGGATGAAGATAGATGGATGGATTTCTCGTTTTGCTTTAGGGCCGACAAGTAGGATTTCAGTTTTGTCCTCATTTAACTTTAAGAAGATTGTAGTATGACTTACTACATTAGTTAAGTATTACTTAACCATGTATTTTTGCCAAAAGACAATCTGTAATAGATTTTAAAGTTGCAGGATCAATTGGTTCAGAAGAGATGTACAGTTGTGTGTCATCCACCTAACTATGGAAAGATACATTGTGGTGTCAAATGATATCACAGAGTGGCAGCATGTAATGTGAAAATAATAACGTGCCAAGGCAACTCCCCAGTGCAACCCCATAAGACATTTTGTGTTTCTTAGACATGTTATCTATTGTGTGCTGTCCCTTTAAGAATTGTGGGCTCAGGCTGGTAGAACAGAAATAAGAAAAAGTGTTTCTTGTGTTTTCGACTTGCTGTAACCATTCCTGATCAAAACTATTATTTTAAGTGAACTATTCCCAGCGTGGTAAGCAATACTTTTGGGTTTAAGAATATTAGATAGAATGGTTAAATGTTTAAGTATTGTTGAGTGCGATTTCTAGAGACCACAAACTTAACGTAATGTTAGACTGCAGGCAATGTATTTTTAACTACAGTCACATGTAGGTTAATTATTCGCGTATGCATCGGATTGTTTAGTTATTAATAGGATATTCAGCTTGACCCTTATGTTATACATTTGTTTTGATTATGTAGACATCTAATGTCATGTCGAAATGTTTTGCAATATGTTGCATTTGGATGTCGGTAACAAAGTTTGAAGTAGAAATGTAATGTTAAGACCTAACTAAGCGTCGTGAAATAATTTTAATGTTAATTTGTCCATTTTGATTATTTATTTTCAGTTTGACCACACCCATATACTGTTGCAAGAAAAAGTGTGAACCCCTTGGGATTACGTGGAGTTTTGCATGAATTGGTCATAAAATGTGCTCTAAACTTCATCTAAGTCACAA
>JAODOY010001797.1:0-12576 GCA_025399855.1 Forbesichthys papilliferus
CGAATCCCAATATTGAAATCGAATACATACCCAACAAACGAATACCCGAATAATCGAATATTTGGGGCCAGCCCTACGCAGATGTTTTTTCATGTAGCTGCTTGTTCCCTGTGATCATGCTGTCCGGTTAATGTGTTGTGTGCTTGGGTCCCACCTAACCTTTCAGCATTATATTACTGAAATAGAATAGCTTACATCAGCAGAAATACTGACACCGTCTCAGAGACAGAGACAGAGACATGATGAATGTAGGTTATATGCTTCGTTATAGCCGTGTGTTTGTTATGACATGATGATAACACATCCTTTGTTATTGTCTCATTTTACATTTCAGTATTACATGCTGGGATAAACATTTACAGTAGCCAACATACACAGCATCCAGCTGCAACAGAAACTAACGACAGAGATCGCCACAGAAAAGACCCTTGTTATAACAAGGGTCTTTTCTCTCAATGACAGACTCACTCAATGAACACTATCTATTCCTCACTGTTGAGCCACCGTTCTATATATAGCTTATTCTAATGTAGATCCTTTTATAGCCTGTGTACATTTGACTTTTTATAGACTTAGATTTTTTTTGGTTCACATATTTCTATATTTCTTCATATTTTGTTTGTGTAAACAAGTATTACATTGTTTTGAGACCAATCTTATTACTGTGCTCAAATAAATCAAATAATCTCTAAACTGTGATATATTTAATTCTTATAACATGGACTTACACTAAGCAATGGTACATTTTACACCAATATACAGTATGTTAAGTTGGGCAACATTATGATGTGTTGTGTTACATTTTTACATTATACTACTCTACGTTACTTTATGCTACGCTACTTTAAGCTATGCTACTCTACGTTACGCTGCGCTACGCTACTTTACATAATGCTATGCTACGATGCATTACACAACTCTACATTATGCCACTTTTCGCTATGTTGCATTATGCTACATTACGCTATTCTACGTTGTGAAACGCTGTGTTATGCTACTATTTTACACTGCATTACGCTACAATGTGCTACGTTATACTGCAGTGTTACGCTATGTTATACTACGTTGTGCTATTTTAAGCTCTGTTATGCTATGCTACGATATTATGGTGTGTTATGCTTGCGTTTACATTTACAACATTTAGCTTTTCCAAACAATATTGTCAATAGTAAGAGAGATCAGATCATACACCAGTTGTCGCAGGCAACCAACATTCTGTTAAGGTAATGTCTACCTTTGTTAGTGTGTGCGTGTGTGTGTGTGTGTGTGTGTGTGTGTGGCCTCTCTGTGGGAGGTTCACAGTCAGCTCCCTGAGTGACAGGAGGAGAAAACCAGTGACATAACAACAGCTGTGAGATTAAAAACAAGAGCAGAGAGAAAGAGAGAGAGAGAGGGTGATTTAATAAGTAGAGTGAAAAAACAGGTGGAGCAGAGAGAGGAGCACACACAGATGGACAGACAGGTAGAGGGGGAGGGGGGCATCATCTGGCTTGAGGGCCAGAGCAGGAAAAGAGCCTTAATTCCCATGTCTCTCTTTCTGTCCTTCCCAGGTTACATTCCTACATAAACTATAGTAGTTTGCAATTGTAAGCTGATACATTAACACACCAAATATCTCCTCGCAGCCTCACAGCCCTGGTGAATAGGAGCACAAACAATGCCCTAGGCGTCGCAATGTGTTTCCAGTGCGTGCGGGGCCGAGCTTCTGAGGGAAAACGCTATGGCATTGAAGGGGGTGGGGCTTCTGAGGGAGCACCCTATGGTATTGAAGGGGGTGGAGCTTCTGAGGGAACACCCTATGGCATTGAAGGGGGTGGAGCTTCTGAGGGAACACCTTATGGCAATGAAGGGGGTGGAGCTTCTGAGGGAACACCTTATGGCATTGAAGGGGGTGGAGCTTCTGAGGGAGCACCCTATGGTATTGAAGGGGGTGGGGCTTCTAAGGGAGCACCCTATGGCATTGAAGGGGGTGGGGCTTTTAAGGGAGCACCCTATGGCATTGAAGGGGGTGGGGCTTCTAAGGGAGCACCCTATAGTATTGAAGGGGGTGGAGCTTCTGAGGGAACACCCTATGGCATTGAAGGTAGAGGCGTTTTTGTTTTGGTTTAAGTTTGAGAATGACAGACCCTGCCTTTAAAGCTTACACACCTCCGTTACTACAGTGTGTGCAATGCCTCAGAGAGAGAGAGAGAGGGAGGAGGAGGGAGAGAGGGAGAAAGGGGGAGAGTCCCGCCAAGTGTTAATGTAACTGGCCTACTCAGCTATTAGTCTACAGCAGGAGACGTGACCTTCTGAAAGACACACAGCAGGAGGGATGAAGGGCTGCGTGTACTGTGAAGGTGAAGCATGGTGCAGTTATGACGTCATATCACCAGGTATAAACCAGACCGACCTTGTGAAGTAGTGTCAGATTTGGAGCGCTGGTGTTTAGGATTAAACATAGTAAGATCAGACATTGTACTAATAAAACAAATGTTAGTCTGCTATTTGCTGTATCTTCTTTATACTGTGAGAATCAGTCAGGAACCCCTTCCATTCAAAAGCGTTTGCCATGAAGGCGGTGCTAATACACCTCAATGGGATACTAATAATATGGTATTTCCGCACTCTACTAACCACAATGAGAATTCATTAAAACCAACCAGCCAGTGAATCCTGGCCAATGCTGACCAAAATCTAATTTAAACATAAACTAGACAAGCCTAGTGCAGCCAGACGCAGGCATGAGCCAACGCTGTAGTCCAATACATAGTTTAGTACGCAAGGTTCCTCCGTAAAACTCCGGAAGTTAATTTCATGTATCTCGAACATACATCTTTTACATTGGTTATGGCAGAGTAGAACTGTTGCCATGGCCAACACGAGGCATTTTTGCTCCATTTCTGAAAATGTGTGAAATTGTCCACCGTTTCATGGTTTTGTGAAAAACTGAACATCACTTCAAATGTGGCTCATATCACCTGGACTACATCCTTCTATGGGCCACATGCACATGCTCCAACATACGGGTTAGCGAGTTACGTTGCATTCTTATGATATTTTAAACATTAAAGGTATAGTCGTAAGATAATTGTAAGATAATGCATTTCACCAAAAATCTCTACAATATACACACTGTAACACTAGTGTGTAGTGTATAGCAGAGGTCTTTAACAGGGGGTCCGGGACCCCTAGGGGGTGCTCAGATGTACTGCAGGGGGTCCTCCAATTTATTTGATCCCAAACTTAATTTCTTCTAAAAATGTAAATGTAAGAATATAAGTTCATATAAAGTTTTTACAGTGTATATTGTATAGCTATATACACTATACACACTAAAGTGTATTGCTATACACTATGCACACTGTATAGTGTATAGCAATACACTATACAGTGTGTATCGTGTATTGCTATACACTATACACTATACACTATACACTATATGGTATACAGTGTGTATAGTGTATAGTGTATTGCTACACACTATACACACTATACAGGCACGCCAACACACTGGATGAAGGGAGACAGGAATAGCTCAGATGGATATCAGTACTCCTGGCTCACGCTCTCAAGGGATTGAGTTTCCATTGTGAAATAATGCTCACACACACACACACACACACACACACACACACACACACACTGGCAGGCAGACGCACTTTGCCTGACTCACAAGCGCTGATCTTTGTAATTACACCAAACGCCACCGGGATCTGGCAGAGGGGATACAAAGGGGGGGAGGGGGGGGGGGTGTGGGGTGGGGTGGTGGTTAGGGCTTGATTACCTCTCCAGTCCCTTCTTCTCTGTCTCTCATAAATGACTCTGCCGCTGTCAAGGACGTAACAATAACTAGGGAGGGGGGGGAATGACCATTATTTAAAATCAATAGTGTCTCCAAGAATCTTCTATTTTGCAACTGAAAGCAGATAAATTAATTTAATTTAGGGAAAATGTAAATGCTGTATACACTTGTATATATGGCGCAGTGCAATGTTTAAATGTTTTTGTTTGGTTCACATAATTTACATTAACTGCATTTGGCAGACACTTTTATCCAAAGCGACTTACGTGTACATTTGTCAATAGTTCACTGAGAAGCGCTATGAAGGCGATGCTAATATATCAAAAGTCCTTGCATACAAATAGACTTCCTTTGCTATCTCACTTTATCCGAATGTTTAAACTCAGCTGGAGCACCAACGGAAACCAAAATGTATGGCGTATGATGAACGTTGTAGTCGTCACCTTGGGAAAAACTGGTCGCTGATTGGCCCGACTGGGCTCAAGAGGCTTTTGCATTGAGGGGTTCCAGACTGATTCTCACGGGCAAAATTAAAAGCGTAATTCTCAAGAACTCTTGCTAACTTTGAGCTCAAATCTAAACAGTGGCCAGGGCAGGAGAAGCTCTAGTGCTATTGTAACGGTGGTCAACAGGTAGCGCTGTGCAGTAAGTTATGTAAACCTCACTCTCCTAACACCTCAAGAACACTCTAGTGACAGCTCCTTTAGTCTTTGGACTTTAGCCACCCTTGCTAAGGCGTTCGCTCTGTATTATGTGGGAGCAGGATTTGCTCCCCATGTGGGACGGACCTCTGTCACATTATGTTGAAGAAGCAACAGCACAAATCTCCCAAGGAAGTACTTGTGGCCGCACCGCAGAAAACTACATCTTTCCTGACTTGTCCGGTGTGTGCCACAAAGAATCCCTGACTCGTGTTGGTTTGTTCAGCCGTCTGCGCACGCATCAAATCCCAACATAATGAGACGTTCCATGGTCATCATCGATTAATATTACGGTGGACGAACAGGAATAACGATAGTTGTCATCATACTCGCTTGTGAAAAATGACACATCGGTCACACACATACACACACATAGTCCACGAACCGCTCAATACACATCAAAGCAAATCGATGGCACCAGATCAATGCTTTCCACGGCTAAGCGAATTCTCAGATTTGTGCCCATAAACCACAGAGGTTATGCAGTTTCCAGGGGTCGGGCTAGGCCGGAGAGCTTGGCCGCCCGTCAATCGTGCTGTCAAACCGCATTTACAACAGCTGACGTACTGACATACAAACCGCTGAAGCATAGCATTAGCTGGCAGTAGCTACAGCGTGGTTAGCACAGGAGCATTACCATGGAATACTGTAGTCTGTTGTTACTGGACAACCCATATACAGCTAGTAGCTACATCTCTAGGTAGGTATTAAAGATGCAATATGAATGACTTGATTGATGATTTCAGAGGGCTGTGATTGGTCCAGGAAGCATGTGGGTTGTTGGTCCAGGAAAAGGTCCTACTTGGCTAAATCCCAGCCTCCACGTCAACATTAATCACAACGCTGGCTAGTGGACGGCTACTGTAGATGGTGCGTGATGGAGAGGTACACAGTTTTACTATCAGTGTCCTGTGGCACTCTGACCTTGGGCGGGTCACACAATAAGAGAGAGAGAGAGAGAGAGAGAGAGAGAGAGAGAGAGAGAGAGAGAGAGAGAGAGAGAGAGAGAGAGAGAGAGAGAGCTTTTGCCAACAGCACTTGCCAAAAACATTTAATGTCACCTGGGCTTCCTTCTCTGGCCCATGCAAACAGGAGTCACAGACCCCCCCCCACACACACACACTCACCCCCCGGCAAGGTGCGCATACACGTTGGCTACACCCACTGTTTGTAGCGTTAATCCTTTCGGTTGGTTGACAGCTACTATGGGCTACACGGCGCGATGGGCCAACATAACTGTGAGTGGATGGCCACGGCCCCGACGATTGATCGTATGTGTGTGTGTGTGTGTGCGTGTGCGTACGGTCTGTAGGCTATATGTGCGCCTGCATGAACGAGCATGTTTTCACGCGTGTGTGCGTGGTGCATCCCAAACGCTAACCATTATTAAAGGTCTCGCTTGGATCACATTCAAAAGACAGTGCACACGTGTTACGTTACCACGGCAACCGTCCATTTTATCCGCAGACGACTTTCCACGTGACACGTCGCGGCGGGCTGGGGTCAAGAGATGGAGGCGTGTTCTTCTCGCCATGCCCACCATGCCCTTCGTTTGTTCGTAGTATGCCCATGTCATGAGACCCACGTTAAGCCCACGTTTGACGATATATTTACCCGTGTTCATACATACGCCGGTCAAGAACATACTGAAAAAGACGAGGCTGTCCAAATATAGCGGCACCGTTTTGTTTTTTGTTTTGCTGCGGTTGCATACCGGGCTCTCCGTGTTAAACTACTAACCGTAAACCGCCGAGGGAAGATTAACGCTGAGAGATTAATGGGATATTATGTCATATACCCGCCCTATTAAAACAGGGTCCTAGAAACGCACCCCCCCCCCCCCCGGCGCCGTTCATTGTCGAAGAGCTCAAGCGAATGCATTTGCTTACCTCATCCTCCCCTGCTTTCCCGTCCTCCTTTTTAAAAAGACGATTAATATTTGCTGTCGGTTCAGGCTTTCTACCGTAGAACAAATGATACAGTCCAGAAAACCATCAGTAGCCTCGCGTATGTTGATGACGCAGAGCACTCTACGGTGATGATCATGTAAAGCCTTCCCGGGTGGTGATATGCAGATGTTGGAAAGGGAAACGGGGTGTGGAAAACGCTACAAGCGGTCGCCACCACAGTTCCCAGTGTGCTCAGAGGGGATTGTTCCCTGGTCTCTGCCGGGCGCCTGTCGGTTCCCTCGGAGCCATTTCATAGGGCAGCGCACCGCCGTCCGTAGAGCGGGAGACCGGCTGGAGTGGCTAATGACGACAGACGCTTCTGAGGTGCCATCTTTATCTTTCACGCAGCCACTGGGAGACGGAGAAAAGGGGAGGTGGAGGAGGGGGGACAGAAAGACGTACCGGTGTTGTGCCAAAAAGTGATTTCCTGACAGTGATTTTGCGCTCTCCCGCGGAAGGCTGAAATCACTTTTCGGCAAGCTGAAATGTGCATTATGGCTCGTATTGGATATAGTCAACAGGTATAAAGGCATGATTGAGCTATAAACTACCTAATATAACCACCATGCATAAAAGCAAGTAACTTTGAGGCAGAAACAGCCTGCGTGTCACAAGTTAGAGGCTGAAATCACTTTTTGGCAAGCAGAAATGTGCATTAGGCTCGTATTGGCTCTTCAAATGATGTAAATACACAAAAAGGACTGGTTGATCCATAAGTTATAACATATGTAATATAGCCCTCGTGAAATTAGCTAAATGTACGTGTTTACGATTTCAACTGGTAAAAAAAGGCTGAATTGGGTATTCATATGACACAATTTTTTTACAAGAAGCATAAGTGTCACAAACACACCTTTGCTATTATCGTAGACCATAACTCAGATTAATTCGCACGTTTTGACTCTCTGATCAAGAAAACAGCAGCTTTAGACTATATCGATTCATCTTTAGCAGTCTGCCGTCCGCGGGAGCGCGCAAAGTCACTTTCTGTCAGGAAATCACTTTTTGGCACAACACCTGTTAGGAGCGAGCGATGATGTTATTCAGGTTCCGCAGCTATCCTGTAACTTACATAGCGTAGCCGTGCGTAGAGTGGCCGAATAAAATGTAAGATTTAAGCTTAGCTTCAAATAATCAAATGCGTGTTATAGCCTATACAGGATATTGAGCAAAGGACTATTGATCATTGGTGGTGCATAGAAGTTTATTCAGCCTATTCAGTCGACTAATTTGGCTTTTATTTGGGATATGTAGGCATGTGTATAATTGTAGCTACAGCCATAATTTATTTCATGTTTTATATAGATAGGCATACTTTGTTGTGTGTTGTTTTATGATAGCCTAATTCTTGTCCAGGTCTCTCCTGAACAGTGTAGTTATTGTTACAAGTAACTAGTTACTGTAATAGTATTACTGTTTTCAGTAACTAGTAGAGTAACTAATTTCTATTTCCAAAACGGTACTAACATTACAATTACTAATCCAAGTAATGCTGCATTACTGCGTTACAAGAACGAGATTTCTGGTCCTAGCAAATGTAGGGTATAGGCTAATTGAACCAGCCTGTCCAATCATATTGAAAGGCTGCAATGTTTTCACTTTGGCTGATTGATCACTTTTATTAATTATTAAGTAAAGTAAGATCATTACTTTTTTTAAGGCGTAAGTAAATAGTAACATTACAATTCCTGAGTAACTTGCCCAACACTGCTCCTGAAAAGGAGATTTTCATCTCAGCGAGATATGACTGGTTAAATAAAGGTTAAAAAAAGGAAAGAATTGTGTTTTTAATAACTAACAATCAGTCCCTTTGGGGAAACATCAAAAGGATAGGCTATGCTACAAACTATACAAATAATAAACTCGCATAAGTCTACTTGAGCTCGCAGCTACAGATACACGTTAGCCAGTGCAAGTGTCTGAAAGCAGAAACTGTAAACATTTATTGTCTTAATGTGTAACAGCGTTACATTTGATCTCCAGCAAACGTCCTCGTAGCTTCGTGTAGCCTCGAGGAATACTTCATATCATGTAGTTATATTACAGATATATTACGATCAAGCTATATTCTGTCTGCTTCTGTGTGGCCTATTGTGGGACTACGTGTTATTGCGAAACATTTCGAGGTACGGTTGAGACGGAATGGCTAACGGTATTTGGGACTGTGCCATCTGGTCGCCACAAGAGGGAGCTATAACTTCAAGTCTGCCGTACCGTTTTCTGTTAATTGTCTTGTTAATAAACAAAGTGGACATTAAAAACAACAATGACGAATTAAATGACATTATTAGAGTATTAGAGAGACGTGATATAATATTAGTCAACTCTATTGACATTTAACTGTTTATTGTGTAATGTTCTTACTTTATGATTAATTTAACAGTGAATCAAACGCAATAACAGATGACAAACCACAGCATCTCATAATACTATAAAACGTTAATAAAAATAACTACAGATACTGATTTCAAACAATACAGTGGGCTACATATAAAGTAGAATGAGTATATTTAAATGAATAATGTTTTTTTTCTTCAAAACACAAGTGAAATATCACTAAATAATGCAAAGGATTGCTCAAAGGTTCTATGATCACAACTGCAAATGTAAAATCCAAAGCAAATGCTGCCAGAATACCAGGCTATTGTTTATCTAACTGTATACCATCATATATCTGTAAATTACTACATTTGAAAAACACTCCAACATTACAAGTACAAACAATGAATAATAATCCTCTAATAGTTCATTACACCATTCCACCTGCCTTAGTAATATTACGATCTAAACTTCCACTGCCCTACTTTTTAAAAAGTTTTAGAAAGAACAATGCTGTGCCTGCAGCATAATGTAAGGGTTATTAATTTACTGTGATGAGTTAATATGTAATATTGCAAAACTGGTTTAAAGAAATTTGTTTTAAATATTCATAATTATTTCACACTTTAACTGAACTTCATGTCTTAAAAATCCAAACCAAGGACGGGGGGATTCAACCAATCAGGAGGCGTTAAACAACACTAATTATGCCCTGCAGCTCCCCCTGCTGGAGGATCAGTAGCAGATCTGAAAGTACTGGCTGGGAGACTTGACGGGGCTCCTGTAGGTGGACATGTCCAGTGGGCCGCTCTGGCTGACGGGGGCTGAGGTAGTCTCCTGGAGGGTCAAAGTGAAGGACGGTGGTGGCAGCTTGTTTCTGGCACCCCCGGTGGTCACACGGGGGGTTGCGGGTCCGTGCGGGCCGCTGCTGTGGGCCGCCACGGCAGACGCCGACGTGGCGACCTCAGAACACCCAGTCCTTTTTGCGTGGGGGCTCAGATAGATCTGCATAGTCACTAAGTGAAGAGGGGAGATGGGGAGGGTCCCGCCATGCGGTTGGTGGAGGGTTTGGGAGGAGGGGCAGTTGGTATTTGTAAGGGGCGGGAAACAGTTGTGTTTGCGCGGAAGGGGGGGGTAGTTGGTGGTTGGGGGGGGACAGAGGGGTGAGGAAATAAAGCACGGTGAGATATGAGGAAATGAAGGGTGAGCGTGAAATGGAGTTTCAATGAGGCGCTCTGTGAAGGAGCAACCTTCCACCAGAGTATATCCTACATTTGTCTCTAGCTCTACTGCTCTTAAAGCTGCAGTGGACAACGAGACATCGCTTTTTTTTTCTTTTCGTGGCAGCCATATTGGTTTGAATTTCAGCAGCATATTAATTAATTTATGTATTCAATTAGATATAGAGTTGCATCAATCCCTTTTGGAATTTCTATGTGGCAGACAGGAATGATTGTGTGTACTACCAGTACACTGGCGATACATTTCCGTATCCATGTAATCACATGTTGGCTCTTGACATTGTAATGCCAGCTAGCTCCAACAGTAACGGCAGTTACAAGTTAATGTTTCCGCCATGAACACATTATTCCGTGCAGCTTTAACCCTACGGTGTGCTCAAGAGCGAAGCCTACCTTTGCAGTGTGTCACCCGTCTCGTTCCTGCACAAGACGACAAAACACACAGAGGGCAGGGGACGCTCGGGTTAGCTTGCGCGTTAGCTTGCGCGTTAGCGTCATGCAAACATTGCGTCTAGACATTGCATGGCACCTATGGTATCGCTTTGCAGTCCTCCACGGCGCCGCCTCACACATCGAAATGCATTGTGAAGTAATGCGTACTACTACGGCTTTGTTGATACAAGCGGTGTTTGCCACTTTGTTTACGTTGCAATTTACGGAGCCAGGGCTGCGTGGAAGTATCTGATTATTTTGTCAACACGCACAGAGAATGGTAAGATAGCGGAATGCCAGGAGATATTTGACAAAAGTTTATTAGCTTGCAATAGCTGACTAAACCTTTAACTTCTGCAGTTTGCAGACCCCCCCCCACCCCCTCTCCACCCCCCATCAGGATGAATAATCTATTGATGAAAACAACAGGCTTAGTGCTCACTACTTACCTAAACTAACTGCTGGGTCGTTGGCCTTGCTGCTACGAGAGAGAGAGAGAGAGAGAGAGAGAGGGGTTGGAGGGAGAGAGAGGGAGAGAGAGAGCGAGAGAGAGATGGAGAGAGAGAGAGAGAGAGAGAGAGAGGGGTTGGAGGGAGAGAGAGAGAGAGAGAGACGGAGAGAGAATGAGAGAGCGAGACAAACAAAAACATTTCGTTTAAGTGACAGACTAAAGGCACACTCCTTGATTTTAGCCCAGGAACATCACCTGGAGAAAACATTCCTCTGGGTGTTGTTGACTGGCTGGCCTGGCCCTCCTCTCTACTCCTCCTTCGGCCTAGGCTACAGCTCTCCTAGGCGTAGCGGTGGTCGGTTGGGTAGCGCGGGGCAGTTACAGCTCACATTCCGACACCTCAAAGGACGCTCTGGCGACGTACGCCAGGGCCCACTGGGCTTTAGCCGTGTAGGGAGAGCCGGTTTCACGCCCTCCCCGGTTACAAAGGCTCACGCAGTTATGCATGTAATGTGGCCGGAATAAACAGGTGAAATTTGTGGTTGATCAACATTCAACTCTGTCTGGAATACCATATACGCGTGCTACTTTATTTGCTTTTTAAGTTAACTTATATTGGAGCTTTGTACTGTTGGTTTAGCACCACAAAAGAACACTGCGAAAACGCATCATTTTATGGAATTACAGGCCGAGATATTCATTCTCAAAACTGCATGTTAACTTTGAGCTCAAACCAAACATTCAAACTTCCTCCGAAGCTTCACCCCCAACACATTGAAACGTACTGCAAAGCCAAGTGGAATTGTTGTTGCGAGCGGTGTTCGTCACATTTTTTACGTTCCTGTTTACGGAGGCAGGGCTGCGTAGAAGTACCAGATACTGTTTTCAACACGCACAGAGAACGGTAAGCTAGCGAAATGCGAGGAGATTTTTGGTGAATTTGACAAAAAGTGTATTAGCTTCCATTTAGCTTGCCACTGTTGACTTTACTTTTAACCGTATCCACGGCTGCCCCCTACAGCCACCTGTAAACTTTATGGACGGTTTTGTTTCAAAATATACCGTAAATGGTGAGAGGAGGCAGACAATTGGAGTTCTAAATGTCTTTAACACAACTCTGTATTAGACAAAAAACAAAAAAAATTATTTTGTGTTGCCATGGTGTACAGAGAGGGTACCAACCTGTCTGGAGCTTTCTTACTGGTGAGGTTTGCAGCGGAGGGCCCTGCCTTGGCAGTCTTGCACGAGGCGTCCTTCACACTGGAATGTGTGGATTTGAATAAATAAAAGCAAAGTCCATGTTCCTCTCAACTGTGTCCAGTCTCACGAATTGGGGACATGGCGTGTTCATGAGTAAACAGTGACTAGTTTGTTTCTGAAAATAAATTGCACGTTTGTCTGTACATTTAGACAAAGTACGAAAAGAGTACACTGTAAACTCAACTCTCATGATGACGCTTCTGACGGTATCAAAATGTCTACCTCCACCTGTGCATTTACCTTGACTTTAAAGGTCAAGTCATTCTCGAGATTGCTTGTTAACTTTGAACAAAAACACCTCTCCCTGCAATGCCATAGGGAACTTCCTCAGAGGCTCTGCCCCACACACTGGAAACGCATTGTAAAGCCTAGGGCAGTGTATCACGATAATTTGATTAATTGCAATTAATCAAATTGTTATCGTCAAATCAAATTGTTA
>JAODOY010001798.1:0-12575 GCA_025399855.1 Forbesichthys papilliferus
AGTATATATATATATATACACAGTATATATATATATATATATATATATTTGAATATATATTTGAATATATATACACAGTATATATATTCAAATTGCCCACCAAGCACTTCCTGGAACTATTTTTCCATAGGTTTATGAACCATGTGACCGTTGAACATTTCCAACTTCCTTTGGTGTAACTGTTATTTCCATGGCTCTGGTGCTAATTAACGGAAGAGGTTAAGACGATCATGTCAGCCAAAAGTATTCAGTGAACTGAACCTTTAACAGAAGGATGAAAGATTCCTGTAATCACCATGGTTACCATGCACACAATACAGAATGTTCTGGGAAATCCATGGATTCGTTTTTATATAAAACTAATTTCCTTCAAATGAGAAAACAGTCACCACTGCAAAAAGGAGAAAGTAATAACTTTATATCAAATGTCTATTATTTGGGGAAATACAGTAATTTTGCTTGATGCATCTTTTGTGTGGAACTACCTAAGTATGGTAGACCTAAATTATTTGTACCTTTTTGTTTGTCATCGCAGTGATCCAAATTCTTTAAATTATTGCTTCTAAAAGTAGACATCGGGGCCCTCATTCTACAGTCAATTATTTTGGTGTTTTTGATTATTTTTATTTTATAACTAGTGCTGTCAGTGGATTTAAAAAAAATTACCGTGATTAATTGCAGATGCATGCTGCAATTAATCACAAATTATCAATTGATTTCTGTTCTGTTTTCCACAAATGTTTTACTCTTATAAAAATATATGCCTGCTTTATTCAAATGTATTACAAACCCTCATTAGATAGAGCATTTACCTTAAACAATAAGATGAAAATCAAACAATAACTCAAGTCAAACCAAAGCCCAAGAGCAACAATAGACAAAATGTCTAAAGCAAATCACACATAGTACTGTAATTGTGTGCAAGCTCACTTAAAAGGAACTAATAAAGGCTCACAAAAACATTCTGGCTATGTGGCATTCATTTACGTCTCAATTCACGTCTCAATCTTTGGCATATACTAAAAGCAAATTGACAGATTCATTATAAAAACATTTGGAATGAACATGTTTTCGCCTCAGTTGCAGAAGCGATTGTTGAGGCCATGATAGCACCGCATTCTGTCGAGATACTGTATATCTGAAAACATTACAAGACATGCCATAATGTAGGCTACTATATTGTTTCTACTGATGGAAGCAATCACAGTGCTGTGGAATGGCCGACATATATTTCAACCCCACAGCATCAGCCTTCTTTACTCTGGGTACCGATGGTTCAGCCTTGCTCGCTGCCATCCTGACTTCAATGTCCACTTTTATTTAAAGGCAAAATATGGTCACACTGCACAGCACTGGAATATTCCTTCAACTTGTGACTGTGTGTCAGTCATAAGGGCAAAACGGATTAACCACCCTTCTTTCTACACCTTTCAACAGGGACTGGGATTAGGCATCCACCTTCAATTTCCCCTCTCCCTTTTAGTCCTTTTCTATTCTATGCTATGTTCCTTTGTGCCCTGGTCAGTTCAGAATTAGTCACTTTCCTTTGGACAGCACAGATTGAAGCCTGACACTTGGTTGGCCCAGAAGAATCATCACTTGGCTTTTCAACAAGGTACTGACACAACACACCGGATTACATGAAAATGCTGAATGGATAATACATAGAGTAATCCATCTGTAACACGTGCACATACTCAAAACATTCAGCATGAAACGGTGTGAGCACTGGCCATACTGCAATGACTAGGCCTAACATTTAAAAACCCTCTAGCTGTCCTCAGTCGCCCTGCGTGTAGTAATGGCCCTGTGGGCACAGTGGGTTGAGTGGGATGTCAGGCAATCAAAGAGTAGCTGGATAGAACCCTGTGCTGTGTCCCTGAGCAAGACACTTCATGATGTATATACAGTAACTGCTCCCAGTTGGTTGGATGGCCTTGCATGGCTGACACCACCATCACTGTGTGAATGAAAGCCAATCCGGCACAGTGCTTCAAGTAGCCTGAGGGTTCCTAAAGTGCTATATAATATGTAGTTTACATACGGTTAAAGCAGAATTAGGGCTTCTGTTGACTGGTTTTAGTAAAACACACTGCCCATTGACTCTGCATATGCAAAGTCATTATCCTTATTCAAAAACGTCATCATGTTTGCTGGGCCAGTCCTAATGTGGTCTATGCAAACATGATTCTATATGTGCTTTTAACAGACGTGTTTGTGTTGAGCATCTCTGTCTCTTTTTGTCTATTTACCTTTAACATTTAGCCCCGCCACACAAAAAAGTAGGAAAAAGCCCAACCACACTCTCTTCTACTTTCTCAGAAAATGTCACAGAAGAAAATGATGCTCATATGGAATTGAATCCCTGGCCAATAGGAGATGTGCCATCTCCTAGGGCAGTGTTTGTCCTCTTCATATATCCAGATTACCGCCCTGTCCAGCCCTGTGTGTCTGAGGTAGGCAGTGCTGCTTCCCTGTCAAAGCATTGCTGTTGTTATGTCACACTGAAGCACACTGACTCAACTAAACTCAATTGTATGGCACTACTTATCAACAAATGTGGTTGTAAAGGAGTATTGCCATTTGTCCTGTCACATAAATGTTTTATTGTATTTGTGGGTGATTGAATGTGTTTGCATGTATAGTGTGTGTGTGTACACAGCGATAGAAAGCAGACGAGAGGGCATAAGAAATCAAGATCACATATATTGATTTTTCTTACTTTTTCAGTGGAGGTGAAGCCAAACAGGGGTTATCCTGTTGGGAAAAGAGGAAGAGCATTGTGAGAAACCGCCTATAAATACATACAGACACACACTCGTTATGTTGCTTGCTGGTTGGAAGGGGGCGGGGTGTGGGGTAGTGGAAATGCAACAGCTGAAATATAGATGTATTTACTGAGAAGGACAGAAAAGAAGAAGAAATGAAGAGAGCGAGATAGGCAAGCCATGTCATGTCTTAGTTTATAACTCAGGTTGACGCCATCTCCCTCACACATACACAGACACACGAATCAATAGTAGTCACTGTAGCTTTAATAGAAACACAGTAATAGAAAAATACTAACACTGCTTCTTTAAAGGTATAGTCAACTATTGCAAGCTCAATGTAAGCAAATACATTTTAGTCAAATTCAAGAGCTCTGGCTCTGTAAATAGTAACATAAACAAAGTGGCAAACACCATTCGTATCAAAAAAGCCGCAACACTACACTTTGCTTCACAATGCATTTCGACATGTGATGTGCCACCGCGGAGGACCGTGGCACGATACTGTTTATCTACAACTGCTTAACTGTCTATGTTCTTAATGTAATGTCCATTATTGCTGTACAGCAGGTGTGGCTAACCAGTGTGGCACGAAGAGCCAAAAAAATACTCCGTCACCACAAAGATCCACAGAACACATGGGCGCGCGCATGCACGTGCACACACACACACACACACACACACACACACACACATAGCTAAAGTGATGCATTACCTTATATCATTTGGGTCTAATGATGTAACACAGACTGCCATATTCAATTTTTTTAGATTTAAACATATGCAGTTTTTATATTTCATCTTTCAGTTTTAAGTTCTGAACTTTAGTTCAGGACTACTTTTTATTGACTGGTGGTGATAGTCCTTCTTAGGTTTGGCTTGTAGGCTTTGCAGTTGTGGCTAAGCAACTCTTTATCTTAACTCTTGTGTGAGTGATAACAGAGCAATGCTTTCATTTCACCTCTTTTAAGGGAGAAAAGCTGATTCACAAAGGCTACCTAAGTTAACTGAAACATACAGTAGATAGCTAACTTTAATTAGCTAATAGTAATGTAATGCCAAGGTATAAAATGTATTTTAACAAATGAAAACCCTATCGTTAGGATGTTTCAACATTCTAAATGTTGAAAATGCTGACCTGACGTCTGGTAGACTTACTGCCCGGTACTGCATCTCCGGGCTGTTGGATGTCTCCCTCACTTGGCTTTGATGGTGATCTACTCTATGTTTTACATTTAATAGCATTAGCAGTGCTCATGTTTCACATTTCACAACTTGATTTTCTTCTACTCTACTTTCATTTGCAGAAGAAAATGTAAAAGAAAGATACATTGGTTGCACTGGGCTGTAAAAACACGTCATTGCCCCAACTCCAATGAATTGGTTGAACGGAAGACCGTTTTCTCGGGGAAACTCCCCTCTTGTGGATTTTGGATCGGTCCAGTAAAATAGTTACATTTTATCCAGGCTCTGCTCAAAGCAACAACGATTAAACGTATTGACCTATTTCTATTTATTTTGCTTGTTATTTATTACATGGTGCGTGGCCATAGTAGTCTATGCAGCGGCCATAATATTGACCAGCCATTCAGGAAGCCTCTCAATTTTAAGTTTGACCCTGAGAGCTGCACATGTACAGGCAAAGAGTTTGGCCACCCCTGCTGTACAGTTATTCAGTAAACTTAGTTAATTGACTGCACATATTTGTAACATCATATTGAATGCAGCCACAGTCAGGGTCAGGCAAATGTTTATTTGGACCTATGTCTGGGCGTGAATACATTTAGCTTTGATTACACACTACTACTACTACTGCTTTGTGACATCATAAACTGCAACAGCAATTGCAGCACTGGACTGCCTGCCTTCAAGATCAGCATCTTGTGCACAATGGTTGTTTTAAATGTGCTTTATAAATAAAGTTGGATTGGATTGGATCTAAGGAAGCATCTCAGCATCTCAAACACCACTAACTTCATGGTCCCTTTAAGTCCAATCAAAGTGGAATCACTCCCATTCAATTGCTATTATAATGGCACATTTGCCAAGTTGTAAGAAAGGGCTCTGCAGAGGAAAAAGCTCTTCTAGTTTGTGAAGTAAAACACAGATTCATACATTGGCGTAACACATTAATACATAGTGGTAGGTTAAGTGTAATTGTCTGGCAAAATATTAATATTTCATGTTAGAAAGTACATTTGATAGCTCTCAGATTACATATTGCTGGTTTAGTACATTATGCATTCACCATATATTACATTGTGTTCTGGTGAATGCATACGTATTGTAAAGTTTCATATGTTATATTAGTTGTACATGGTTAAATCCAAAGCAGAGAGGTTGTGAATATTGCTTAAATGGAATATCGTTTATTCCATTTAATCCACATTCGTTCGATTAGTATTACTAGCTACTGGTATCTGCTTGTGTGCGACACAGAAGATTGAGGATGCGAATTAGTATCTTCTCTCTCATTGACTACTGCATACCGCTGCACCACTGTGAGTCAACTTGTGGGAGGTGCTTAGTGGCCGACCTCTGTTATAAGCAGGGTCCCCGCTCCTTCGTCACTCTGAATCCATTGAAGCACGGCTGTTCTGACTCCACTATGCAGCATTTACAGTGTTTCAAGTGCAGGCAGGGAGGGCACCGACAGTGAATAAGAAAAAAAATAATAAATGTAACCCTATAATATTTCTGGTGCCGACTAGCAAGGGTAGCGACGTCTAATAGACTTGTCAACTACAGTAACAGCACACATTATCTAGTTATCGCTTAGAATATTTTCAAATTAACATCCCTAATGTAATGTGCAAAATAATCATTTATTCTCTATTACATTTTTGTGATTGTTAGGAGCAAAAATAGAAATTGCGATCAAATTTTGTTTAACTGCATAGTCCTTTTGACCACACCTAATTTTAAGAACATGAGCACTCAGATGGACACGAGTCCATTTATCATGGGCGCTAAATGGCAAATTGTGGTCTATCTTAGTCTGAAGTTACCTGTGTCGTGCGTGGCATACTTTGCGGCAACTCCAAGACACAGCAATATGTCTCAACCTCTTTTTCTAGTTGAACAACCATTATAAGTAATGATAACTTCCTTACTCAGCCACAGTTTAATGTAAATGTACATTTCATAGATCGTGGCTCTGCTATTAAACTATAATTAATAAACTTGAACCTTTAAATCTGTCTACTGTTGCACATGGATGATGTGAGAGAGATGTGTGTGTCCATGTAGCCTCAAAAAAATGTGTTTGACACAATTATGGACACTTTGGTAGATTAAACAAAATGTGTACACACACACACACATATTTTAACAATGTCATAATACAAAACACGTTATAATCCGATATACATACATTACTCAATAAGCTTGTACAGTATGCATAATACATTAGATTGAGCTGAGACCTGTGAATCACTTTTCATCAACACATTGTTATAAGGTTCTTGTGTGGTAAATGGATCAAACATGCATTGTATTCACACACACACGCACACACACCACACTGCAAAAAATTGCTTTTCAAAAATAAGAAAAAAATAATAATCAAAAAATAATCATGAATACAAGGTCATATTTGATCATAAAAATTAAATAAATCTGCCAATGGAACAAGTGAAAATTTGCTTGTAAGATTTCTTGAAATAAGACACTATATCTGGATAGAAGAGCTCTTGTTAGGTAATTGTGTCAAATATTAAGTATAGTTAGATACCCGATTGTGATTTTTTTTGTAGTGCAAACACAGAGGCACGTGCCAAGACTGAGAGGAGAATATGATGGCCAAACTTGGCTCAGGGATAATACTGTATCTGAAAGACAAATGAACAGTACAAGAGATACATGCTACCCACTGTCTTCAGCTTATAATACTGAGACAGAGCATTATATCAATGAGACTCCTCTTCATAGTTTAAATGTTCTCTTGTTCTCATCCCATATTTCATTCGCTTATCTGCCGTTCTCTCTCTCTCTCTCTCTCTCTCTCTCTCTCTCTCTCTCTCTCTCTCTCTCTCTCTCTCGTGCACTTTTGTGGAGGGAAAGCTGGAAGAGAGAATTGTCATGGCAACAGTCGGCTTGGTTTCAGAAGGAATTACTGTAAATGATGTTCTCATCTCTCGATGTGCACCCCCTGCACTTTGTTCTCTCTGTCTGGCTGTCCGTTCATCTTTCTTCTCTTTCAAAGCAAGAATATCAACCGCCTCAAAAAGAATACAATCTTACTATTTCTCAATTATGACCCCACGTGCTAACAATAATTGTGTTCCCTTTCATACAGTACGGAGAGGTACATTGTAACATACACTATTATTAATGAAATGAATTCACAAACGAAAGCACGGTTGGCCACCACTACTGTAGGACGCACATACAATAAAATCATAGGATTACGTCTCATTAGTATCTTATCTCTTTTAGCATATGGCGACAATACCATTGTTTATCAAGTCCAAGTCAAGACTTCAAGCGATCAAGACAAGAATATGAGACTAGGAATGAGCCAAGACCAATTGAAGCAATGCCTGCTCTGCATACTAAATGACAGTGAAGACCATTTCTGAGAAAAGAACCTGAGTTCCACAACAAGAGCTACAAGTTCAACAAGGCTGCAATTCAAGGTCATTCTTGAAGGAAGTCTCATGAAACAGAATCAGCATGGCTTGTGTCCACTCCTGTCAGCTCAGCCGTAAGAAGACCTGCTTGGTTTTCGCCCCACGTTTAAATCATGGCAGGCACAAGCTGGAGACAGACAGAGACATCCCCCGTTTTGCTCTTTACGGAGCGTGTGACAGCAGCTTTTGTGTGTTGCCGCATCAGACGCACGGAGCAGAGAAAGGGCGGGCGGGGTGTGCGGGAACCAGATTAAGATTAGGGTCACAACGATTTCCACAGTCGCAAAGCAAAGAACAAAGGCAGAAATAAAGATTGGAAAGATGGGAGCAGACCTTTGCACACGAGGTTCTCTCACATACAGTACATAGCTCCAACCACAATGGTGGGGTAAGTAAGTAAGTATATGCTGTATCTATGTTGCCTTTTTGCAAGTAGCTATCATTGCAACAATATAGAGATTTTCTGATTATTTAATGTGTTGCACATGTTCAAACTAACATCTAACTCAATAAAGCAGACTTTTTATTGTAGATCCATGAAATCCATGAAGATATATTGGTGTGTGACTCACTAAAAAATTACTTATAACAGTTGTATTGTATATTTATTTAATTTTAAATGATATTATTAAAAGAAATTAGCCTACGTTACAAATGAATCATTGATCTCAGGTGATGCATTGATATATGTAGATTAGAATGAAGTTCTAGCACTTAAAGCTGAAAAAACATAGTTGTTAGCTACAGTTTTATGGTTAAGGAAGATTCCTGAAGCCTACTAACTATTTTGCTCACACCTGGTTGACATTTCTGTCATAAACACCATCGTCCAGACAACCAGCAGACCATTTTATGGCAGAATGTAATCAAATGGATTTCTAGCCATTTTGATAGCAGCAAAAGTGTGATTATAAACAAAGTTCCAGACTGATTGTTTAAAGTGAGAAGGAATGCTGTGTTGAATCACTACGTCAGAGGGAGGTGTGTGTTTGTGTTCATGCACGTGGTGTGCATCTGAGACCAGGAAAGGTGTCCTTGAATGGATAGATGGTGAGATGGAGGGCGCTTGTTTGAACAGCCAAGAAACACAGGAGTGCAACAGAGGGGGGTGGTATGCACTTGGGTTAGTGATAAGCAAGGTGTGTTTGGGTGTGTGCGTGTGTGTGTGGTTGTGCCTCATACAGTTGGTAGATCCAAGATGGTGCATGAGAGAAGGGCAAAGGAAGGATGGTGAGAAACTGGAGAGAGAGAGAGAGAGAGGGGGGGGGGGGGGTGGGGTGGTGAATCCCCTTAGATAAAGATGCCACACCAGAACAGATGCCAGCTGTGTGTGTGTGCAAGCACATCAGGAAGACATATTCCTGCTGCGATAGCTTCATTACAGAAACAGAGCTTAACATTCTGATGATGATGATGAAGATGATGATGATGGTAGGAATGATGATGATTATATATCAATGGTAATAAAGACATATTTTCACTGACAACAGTGTATTGTGTCCAGCGAAGCATTCTGTGTGCCAACTGTTTTTACCACTGCACTTGGTGAAATTAAATGCAAGGGTAAAAATGTGTCCTCAGCTCACAATCTCATTGTCACGTGACTAAAATAGATTAAACGCTGTTTAATGAATTATGTAGAACCACCTAGTTGGAGGTTTTATAGTGAGCTTTGCTTTGGACCAAAGATAATTACAATTATTTACTTTCCATGTCTGTAGAAGTAAAATATTTTCATTTGATTCAGTTAATCCATTTCAATTTATGAATGCTAAGATACAATACAGCAGGCCCAACTACTGTAATATTTTCACAGTTTTCCATTTTGGCTCAATGTTTATTAAAGCACACTTGAAGGATCATGTGTATAATTTCAGAATTATAGTTTGAATTTTGAGAAAAGAAAAAAAACAATTTTATCACACATACAGTAAGTGATCATTTTATACTTGCAAATTAATATTTAAATACTGAAATGTTATTATTATTATATTTTCTATTTCCGTATTATGTATTGGATAAAATACTTACACATCATTTCCCATGAAATATCAGTTTGTTAGTATTTCTTGTTTCCCTTTGCTGGACATCATTCAATAAAAACATTTTCAATTTTCAATAAAAAAAAAAAGTCAAATGGTTGTTGAATAATATTTTAGGCCTTAAAATGACAAATGTTCTCATCTCTGAGGTTCTTTCAATCAGTGTCTTCACTTTATTTAAAGTGCACCACAATAACATGTGTCACTGTGTAATTATATCTTAATGGTCTTGAAAGCACCCACAAAACATATTCTAGCAGCAGTGTCAGGACCAGGAGTCGAAAGCCCCAACAGATACAAGGACTATATTGACCCTTAAAATGGATGCAGAGTTGAGATTTACAATAAACCTAATAATTTGAACAGAATGGAAAGACAGCTTGACAAAAATACACATTTAAAAACTGCTTGTCAAGAAGAGAGACATGTCTCCCTGCTTCTCTATCGGGCAAAGCACACAGATGAGTCAGATAGCAAATATAGAACCAAGACAAATGACCACTTGTTGTCTGTCTTGTGCATGCAATTTAGACAGCAAGACAGTAGAGAGAAAAACACACATGGCACTAGCCTGAAACACGTGTTTTAATGGACGAATGGACTATCTTATAGTCTCAATGTCAGAATCCACAGTTTGTTTCTCAATGGAAAAATGAGACACAATTAATGTCCTGATTCAACAGTATATTTGTCAGTAGCAATCAATTTAACGGCACCTTAGTGTATTGCCACATTTAAATGAATAAGAATAAATGTCTGTGAAATATGATTAGCTTTGTCAGCAAGGACCGGCTAATGTCATTTTTCCAGGGGTCCTGCACACATTTAGTTGAATTCCCTTTCATCATAATGTAAACATTTTAAATATGTAAAAGAAGATTAAACATTCTAACCAAGACAATGCTAAAACCCCAGTTTTGCCAGGGTAACATCTCACACTCATTATCTCCAATTGTTGAAAGCACAAACCTGATATTCTTAAGCTGTAGGGAGACAAAGTGACATGTTCAATATGAGTCCCAAATAGAGAAGTGACTCATTTCAGTTACTGAATTAGTCAAGAAGTTACCAATAAATATGGAAAACATTTTAATATGAGAAATTGATGCCTGCTTGTGGGACATCCCTTCAGACTGTACATCCATTTACCCTTCCCAACAGCCTTCTTGTCCCTGATATACATGAGAACAAGAGAAGGCACCGTTTCAGCAGAGCAGGACGTGGGTTGTGATCTACTCAGTCTCCCCTCACGTCAATAGACTAAGCGAAAGGTCCCACTGAACATAATTATTCAGAATAATTAAGTTTATGTTTTTATAAAAGAAGTATGTCAATATGTAAATCACATGAAATATATGTGTGAATATGCATAACGAGATAAGAGAAATTGGCCTTTTATGATGCTAATGTGCTTTACACTTGTTTCTTTCTAAATGTAATTGTCATTCTCAAATATCATCATATGATCATGTTGGTTTTATATGATTTTGAACCAACATGGTCATCAATATTAAAAGTAAACAATTTTGTTAAATGTATAAGGATTGCCTTGGAAAGATATTTCAATATGGGGGTGTCATAATTTAGAAAAGTTTGGTTATCTCGCTACACACACTACACACACTAATAAGAAACATATTATTAACCATCTTTATTTCAGAAATGCTACCACACACATATTATGTACATATACATATTTACTGAAGGAATAAATGCCACATCTTTTGTCTTGGTGCCTATTTACATAACACCATAATAAACCATAAGTGCAGAACCATTTTAAATTGCCTATAAAATGTAGCACACTTAACAGGTGCTAAATCAACAAATACTATTAGCTGTGAAGATGTGACAATCAACAAACAAAACAAAAACAGCTGGTGTTTGCATTTCAGCAGGGTAAACTATATGTAGGTCATAAAATAATATTATCGTGGGCACTACTGCAGCATAATCTCAGGTATTTTCGATTTTGCACTGTATAACATTGTAGTTAACTATTTAGATATTGTCTATGTATTACGTGCATGGAGACAACCAGAAAAACCATGCCAACCAACCACCATCTTTCAATTTTATGAAATAGGCTACGTCACATTTTACTGCAATAGGTAGTCCGGTTCCAAACAACTCAACATCGCCATATATTTGGACATGCAGTCTGACCCAACAGAAAGCAGATATATTCCTATGTAATTTTGTCCATCAAACAATACTTTCCGCCTGTCATAAAATCCCATCAACATTACAATTAATTACTAATTAATTACTTCATGAAAATTCAGTTCTTACCATTTTCTGAAACCTGTAAAACTGTAGCCTATTCGATGGATTATTTGGATAAACTGAAAGATTACAGCCGTACATCCAAACACATAGCGTGTGTTTTAAGGTAATACACATGCTTGCTACTAGCATCTCCCACTTGCTCACTCTGTGTTCTGTCCAACATACTGTATATACTATATATGCATTTGCTCCATATTAATGCCCCCGTTGCGGTTATGTTTGGTCAGCTTGGAACAATTTATAATATGACGGCATATTTATAGAACTACACTGCACTGTAACCTAGTATTTTTATAGATGCTTCGTGGATGTCACGACCCAGTGATAGCCTACAGGTGCAAGTTTCTTTTTTAATGAAATACGTTAATTCCAATAATAAACTGACATTAACTGGTACATCCTTTAGTTTTCTGTTGTATTTCATTCCTCCAAAATACAAATAATCGAGTACTCGCTCATTTTCTCTGTCGGGTACTCAAGCAATCAATATGATCAAAATCACATCCGTAGTCTATACACCACACACATATCCATTTAGACCACTATAAATAGACAGTATATTCATATAATTACATGCCACATGCAAACGTGACACACACATCAACAGAGACAGATTGTACAAAGATAGGATGCCAGGGTCATACGGACGGTGAGGACGGTGACAGACAGTCCTCAATGGGACTGTGTGTCACATATACAAATCTAATAGTAGTAGTATGTATGTATGTATGTATGTATGTATGTGTGTGTGTGTGTGTGTGTGTGTGTGTGTGTGTGTGTGTGTGTGCGCTTGTGTGTGTGTGTGTGAGTGAGTGTGTGTTCTGAATTGAGAGATCAGAGATTTT
>JAODOY010001799.1:0-12575 GCA_025399855.1 Forbesichthys papilliferus
GTCGTGTGTCACTGTCACACCTCTCTCTCTCTCTCTCTCTCTCTCTCTCTCTCTCTCTCTCTCTCTCTCTCTCTCTACCCTTTCCTAAAGAGACCTGCAGTCGTAGCTGAGCTGAGGGCTGTGGGCATTTAACCACACGCACACAGGCACACACACACACACACACACACAGCTCACAGCGGAGGGTCGAGTGTCGAGACCCAACAGTGGGACCATACAGTATCTTCCCACTGGCCTTGTTGTATGTGGTGTATGTAGGAAACTGTTTGTTCTGCCCTTGTATTTATGATGTAGGCATTCATTGGGTGAATAGGGAGGTGAGAGCGTGGGTTTTATTGACCACATGTTATATTCATTGTAACATTTGCATTTATTGTATGTTTGGTTATGTTGTATATCGTTTATAGATAGATACTGCGTCAGTGGTCATGCAATGGGCACAAAAATCTGCAGTCGTGCTGCAAACTTAAAGTTATAGTTGGAAGCTAATACTTTTTGTCAAATAGCTTACTGTTCTCTCTGCGTCCTGAAAAAATAATCAATTACTTCTACACAGCCCTGGCTCTGTAAGTAGGAACACAAGCAAAGTGGTGCACACGACAACAGTGTACTAGCCTCCGCAATGCATTACCAGTGTGTAGGGCAGAGCTTCTGGCTTTGAAGGGATAGGGGTTTTAATTTGAGTTTGAATTTCACAAGCGAGAATGACCATACCTTTTTAAAATACCTACAATTCATTTCCGACATCACCATCTTTCAAACTTGGGTGATAACATGTTTTATGTTGTCCGAGTCACGACCATTTAAATAACTTGGGGGGGCTTTATTGACCCAGTGCATATCAGCGGTCCTAGTTTTTTTTTCTTTTTCCCACAGTTGGTGGGGCGTCATGCAGTTACACCCTGGGAATCTTATTGTTTGAGATAAGGGCAAATCTTAATATATTCAAATCCCTATATATTCTGACCTCAATGTGCTTAAATCCTTCACCTTTATTTTATTTTTTTACCGCAGTCGAGGGAAACTTCTAGATTAGATATCCGGGCTTTCCTGTACCTCTCCCAGTTCACCCTCACTCGCATTCTTATGCACACATGAACACACACACGCACGCACGCACACACACACACACACACACACACACACACACACACAAACACACTGTTACTCCTGAGCGAAGCAGATAAAGCAGGTGTTAGTAAAGAGTTTTTCCTGGACCAAATGAAAGCCATTTATCAGACACATTCCCCTTCCTCCACAGAGCACACGCACACACGCACGCGCATGCGTACACACACACACACACACACACACACACACACACACACACACACACCAACCCTAGATAAAAACAGTCTGAGCCCAAGCTAAACATGGGTGATTAGTTGTGTGAGGGTCTGTAAAGAGAGGTGCTTGTGTTCCTACAGCAATCGCGCCCCTCAAACTCAAGTCAAGTGACTGAATGCACAGGGGACACAGGTGTGATGAGACGGATCTAAGGTGACCTACTGTACGCTACCACAGTCATCTACAGGAGTAGAGACAATAAGGAAAGCGCCCAGTGTAGTCTGTACTAATAGGTTTGTTCATTTCTCTAATCCACTAAGTACTGTACCGAGCAGTACAATACATTTCCTACAGTACGGGGACACGCTGTATATCACAGCTGCTAAAGGAACCATACCTGTGCTGCAGAAGCTAAAGTGATGTTGATGAAACCATTGATTGTTACGCCTGCAAAGCTCGTCCGCACAATTTAATTTGACACGCCGAGGTTACTTTGGCAACCACGGTCTCAGTGTACAGCTAATAGGACAGATTAGCCTGCTACCACAGAGAGCCACGGGAGTTAGGCAGCATCTCTCACTCCAGGCTGTCTTTGATGGAACGTTAGACGGGCTCAGAAGATGATTTTAGGTCCAACTGTCCTCCGTCCTAAGTACAAGCTTCTTCCTTCAGGCCAGACGCTTTAGAGTCCCCCAGTGCAGGCTCAACCACATTAAGATCTGACGTTGTCCCCCTGTTCACCAAAGCCCAAAGTGGCAAGCTCATCTAACGCTGCTTTCATCATTTATTTATTTATTTATTTATTTTACATTCATTATGACTCATTGATTAGGTTTTTTACTCTTACATGTATTCCGGAGAAAGATTATTATTCTAACTCGATCAAAACAAAAGCCCCTCTCCATTCAATAGCATAGGATCAGAAGCTCCGCCCCACACATTGGAAACATATTGTGAAGATTAGGATATTGTTGTTGTGTGCGATTTGCACCTTGTTGTTTGTGTTCCTATTTACTCAGCCAGGGTGTGAAGACACAGGGAATGGCTAGCGGGCTGAGGAGAGATTTGGTGAATTCGGCAAAAAAGTGTATTGTATTACAATCGCTTAATACAGTATACAGTGCCTCTTATGGACTGTGACTACTGTATTATAGTGGGATGTGTACCATTTGTCGGTTGATGTCAAACCGACAAATGGCACTGTACACTACCCAAAAAAACGTTGACGACGTTGATGATTCGTACAATAGGCTTATTACTGTGTGTTGGGCATATGTACTGTATGTCTGTGTCACTGGTTAGCCGGTAGCGCTGTGCAGTAAGCTACCTACACCTCAGGAACGCTCTATTGATGTATGCTAGAGCTCTTGGGCTTGGGCTCTCTTGCTAAGGCATTCGCTCTGTTATCTGGTAGGTCAACACCGGGGTTTGAACCCATAATCCTCCGGTGTCGGGCTCCCAGCCGGAGGATCGTGGGTTCGAACCCCGGTGACACACCCTTGAGCAAGATGCCTAACCCCCTACCCCCCCTAACTGCTCCTGGTGGTTAGTCGCACCTTGCATGGCAGCAAACGGTGTGTGAATGTGTGTGTGACTGGGTGAAAGTCAGGCAAAAATACTGTAAAGCACTTTGGATAAAAGCGCTATGTACATGCAGTCCATTAACCATTTATCTGTGAGAGTGGGGATCGAATTCCGGGTGGAGCAGACCTCCATCACAAATAATGTGGTTTGCTTGCACTGTACTGTACAGTACTCATACAACTAAATAGATATGTATCCCCCCTAACTTCCATTGGGCTACATCTCTGGTTGAAATATCTCATACTAATTAAGTAATATTATTTCAGATTCAATATTCCTATAAAGTACAATCTCCAGTATGTTGTTCTAGAGAGGTACACATGCATCGTCATTTCCCCTTCAAATCCTGCATTCTGTGTTAGGTGCATTGCGTACCACCTTCTGCGCACTACTTGCTGTAGTAATGTATCAAATCTGAATTAGCTGATTAACCAAGCTTGCGTTTTCCAGGTGATCTCCCAGCTGCGTATCCTGAGCCGCTCCGTGGCGTCCGGGTCAAAGTTTGACAGGGAGCTGTGGTCGAACGGCCTTTCGCCTGTCCTCAACCTGTGGAAGAAGCTCAACCAGGTCGGCAGTACCCCTCGCATCTCCTCCTGTTTATTGACACTACTGTTGGTTACCGTGGGTACTTAGCAGTTATGCTAATCGTTGTTTTAGATGTATGCACAATTGAATATAGATGCAGTGAATCAGTGGAGAGGATGCCTTCATAGTTTATACACAGAAGCTTATGACATTACTACATGTCTTTACAGATGGTTTCAATGTCAAAACAGCCTCTTCTAGAATATGTATCTTTCTCTTTTTCTCTCTCTGCCTGCTTATGAGCCTGGTATGTTTATTGTCCGTAACATCAGTTCAGGAATACCCATTAAGGCTAGTGTGTAAACCAGACCAGAGTACAACTGACTAACGTTAGCCAAGTAATAGAAAATGGTTACTTACAATTACTGTAGCTGCTTTAATATAGCTTTATTTTCTATTGTGTACCGGTAGTGTGTATCTTTTTCCAAGTCATGTTCACTTTAACACTCCTCTTTGTATTTGTTTATTGCTTCGCTTACAAGCCAATAATGAGTCTGAATAATAACGTAGTGGAAGCTAATTGGAAATTAGCGCGCCGCTGTGCAATCGCCGCCGGTTAGCTTGCGCCAACTGCACTGCCGTGAGGGTGGTTGCTTGGAGACCGGCACCTTTTTAAAAATCAAGAGTGCATGTGCATGCATGTTAAATTATTTAGCCTTCGCTATCCTCTGTCGCTCATTCTCTCTCTATCTCTCTCTCCCTCCTCTATTTCTCCCTGTCTCTCTGTCTCTCGCTGAGGTCATATCCCTGTGAGGGGACGATGATTGACTGGCTGTGTTGATTGTTGCTACCGTGTGTGTGTGTGTGTGTGTTTGTGTGTGTTTGTGTGTGTGTATGTGTCACTGCAGCTCGGTTTCATGCGCCACAAACCACCCCTGACTGCTTTCAATTAAACATGCCCTCTGCCGCGGGTACACTCTGTGTGGGCAGACAGGCTCATCTGGACATTGTGCCTGTGGCACTGTGTGTGTGTGTGTGCGTGCGTGCGTGTGTCTGCGTGCGTGCGTGCGTGTGCAGGGTTTCTGCAGAGTGTGGTAACGTATGGAATTTGATAGTATCCATTTTTATAACTTGATGACAGGTGCGTGGTGCAATTCCGTAACTGGATGTTCCAGAATTTCCATTCAACCAAAACTGAGATCATTATTGTTGCCGTCACAGAAGAAAGGCGAACAATTAGCTCACACCTTGACTCCCTGTGTCTGGGAAAGCTAAAACAGATCCGTGCTGTTGTCGCTGTGAATTCAGATCTAAATATCAGCAGGCAAATCAAATAAAAAAACGGTCTACTATCACCTTAAAAACATATCAGATAGAAAAGAAAAGAAATTGAAATAGAAAAACATGTTTACGCCTTTATCGCTAACAGATAAGACTATTGTAATGGTCTTTTTTCAGGGCTCCCTAAATCAGCAACCTCAGCTTGTTCAGAAAGCAGGACTCTGAGTTCATTCGATTACACGCGTTCAATCGGAGGGGAGATAATACATTCCTTCCTGTGTTCTTTACACCAGTTTGCATTCACCGCTTCTCTCTTGCTCTGCCAGGGTTCCACTCTGATCCACCAGAAGGTAGCACCGCCGTCTGAAGGTCAAGGGTCACCGGTCCTGTCGTTCATCGTCCTGGAGCAGTTCAACGCTGTTCGCTTGGTCCAGGTGTGGAACACACAGACACAACGTAACGTAACGTGACAGCATGACATTGAACAAATGCACAATTGAGGGAACGTCTGCTGAGATCGTAGACATACGGTAAAACAGATATAAACATGGAAACATAAATAATGCTTCATGCTTCCCAATGACTTTGCTAAGTGGGGGTTATGCCGGCATATGCACACAACCAGCAGAGAGGTACGCCTCGCGATGCTGGAGTTTTGCAATGGACCTTTTGCCAGGACCAAACTCATAATTTAACATGGGGGAGGATGATGAGCCTCTCCGTGTAGAAGGCCTATTGTGACTACTTCATTATTTAGCCTACTGTACGTTTACTTGCGAGTAGGACTACAACTTCTCCCGCTCAGAGGTAACACACGTCGACCAACAATGGCCATGAGTGAGCCATTACGATAGCGAGGGTGAGTCACACAGTGAATGTCTGTCTAGAGTGACGTCAAAGTCACATCAAATCCGATTTGACTGTTCAGACTGAGATCGCATTTAAAATAATCAGATATGTATCCGATTTAGTGCCACATATGAAATTGGCCCAGATCTGATGATAAAATATCAGATTGCATTGTGCTGTTCACACTGCTCTGAAAAGATCAGGCCCGACTCGGATTTGGGCCAGATTGGTGTGCAGCGTGAACGTAGCCTTATTGACATATGTATGTATTTTTAGCACATAAAACAAAAAGGGAGTGAAAACAGAAGTGTTTATATTTTAGCGTTCACTAATGACTGCCTCCGTGACATCACAGAGTATCCACCAATCACTGGCTGCTCTCAGCAAGGTCATCAGAGGAACTCAGCTGCTCACTGCGGACGTCCAGAAGCTGGCCACCGCCTTGCTCAATCAAGAGGTAGCGTGCGTGTGTGTGCACGTGTGTCTGTGTGTGTGTGTGTGTGTCTGTATGTGTCTGTATGTGTGTGTGTGTGTGCACGTGTGTCTGTATATGTCTGTGTGTGTGTGTCTGTCTGTCTGTCTGTCTGTCTGTCTGTGTGTGTGTGTGTGTGTGTGTATGTGTGTGTGTGTGCTCATGAGAACACACGTTTGCTGGCAATAGCAAGTGATCCTTCTCTGTGTTCGCTTCAACATTGCTAATTTCCAAAAACAACTAGAAATACTTTGTTTTCATGGAATGAGTAGGCAATGAGTAGGCAACTAGGCACAATTCCAATTCATTGTTCCACTCTGTTCCCCAGATGTTTGAAAATAAATGTTTTAAACTGAAAGACGGCCAGGACTGAGAGCAGCTTGATCCGTTACAGTAATAACTCCATCAGGCAGAATTAGCAGCACAAATGACAGTTATTGTCGTGGAAACAACATTGACGCATATGTGCAATGAGTCAGTGCAGGGTCACTGTGGAATAGCCAAGGCAAGTTATTACTTGTTTCCTGATGTAAGATTATTGATGAGAGTGTATTCCACATTATTTGAAGCCTTTGTGTAAATGGTATCTGTTCTGTGAAGTGGAGAAGTTCTATTCCCATTGATGGGGCCATGAGAAGGGATTAAATTGGTCGGGAAGCTGGGTTCAGGTACATAGGAGCTGTGCTTTTAGGAGCAAACCTTTAAAAACGATGTTGCGGGAGTCTCCCGGATCCCTGAAAATAGTATACAATCTTACACATTATCTCTATCCTTCATAAGCACACAGTGCCGTGTCTCCAGGCCCTGATTAGCCTAGTGATTCATTAAGTTCTGCTCTTTGATTGGTCACTCACCAGAGCCTGTAGCGTAATGTCTAAATCCATCCTACTACATCCTATTAGTAGAATGGATCCAGAGCTTCCATCATTAGGCTTGAGTGACCTTGTGTCCCAGCCGATCCTCACACTGCATACTAATAGTATGTGCAGTATTTACAGCTGCTCTACTTAGCATATTATATCCTTTAGATGGCAGCACATGTATTTTAACAATCACTCTAAACCCTCCTCATGCTTCCAACACAGAATAGGCTACTCACAGAAGGAGAAGTAGGCTAACAATGATAAGAGAAGAGTCCTTTTTCATCTTTTAGAGCTGTCCATCTGTGGACATCTTTTTCCACATAAACATATATATTTCTTGTCCCCATATTCTTGCCAGAAATTAGGAATACTGGGTTTTACTTCACAAAGAAATGCTATGTGCTTTGCATCGGCGCTTGCCATTATTCAGTGTTCAGCTGTGCAGAGTCCGAATACGCTGCAGACTCAGTGCTCATTGGCTCTGGTCCATGTCTGTCAAAGTAGGTGGATCTTCTGTATACGGTCCGTACGCAACAACAACAACAACTGTGGAAATGGCTATATCAACAATAGTGAGAGGTGGTCATGAAAGGTGCTGAGGTCTGAGGATTACATTTAAGTAGCCTTTTTCATATAAAATATGTGTTTAAACAATGTCGATATATTAGGTAGGTCAGCTTCAACATTCTGAACCATGGAAAGAGAGAGTTACGCCAACGGAAGTTAGACATGTTCAATGGTCACATGGTCCATGGAGAGGCAAAACAGGTCCAAGAAGTGCTTGGTTGGCAATTTGAATCAATATATATGTACATTTTTTGGTAATTATTAGTCAATAAATGCACCGATTTACATATACAATATAATTTATATAGGGTACTTTTAATATTTGCAGCTAACTTCTGGAAACTGTTTTGAGGCTCCACTATCCGTTATTGCTGTGGAAAAAAGCGGTCCATTAGTGTGAACAGAGTTGACGCAACTCTCTCTCTTCTACATGGCTCTGGATTTTCATATGCAAAGAGTTCCGCTGGGGTTCGCACATAAGCGCACGCACGCACATTCACACAGAGACTTCAGAGACCATCATACAGTAGGTAGACAAACGCTGACACATAGACAGCTGCGTAAAGGCAACACACACACACACACAGGCCCGGCTGTGTTCAGGTGAAGGATTTGGAGGGGGGGGGTGGGTAGTTTTCGGCGCTCAAGTCAGATCTGACAGAATCACAGAGTACTGCCTTTAGCTCAAAGTAGAACCGGAGACTGATGCCGTTAGTGTACACGCTGAACAGCTGGATCGGCACTGATGTGTCTTTACAGGCCTCGTTGGCGCAGTAGGCAGCGCGTCAGTCTCATAATCTGAAGGTCGTGAGTTCGAGCCTCACACGGGGCACACTCTTGTTCATGAGTATGTGATGTTTAGAAAGGCAATCTCACGGTAAGTTACACAGATTCCAAAGGTGTCTTTGTTTGATGCATGCTAACCCTGGCTTTTATGGTGTCTCTTTTTCAAATCACAACAATGACCACCTCTCCGTCTCCTCTTATTTCAGTGCCCTTTGACCTGGCAGAACAAGTGGGAGGGGCCAGATGAGCCCTTGCAGTACCTCAGGGCTGTGGTAACACGAGCTGTTGCCATTCAGGTAAAGCTACCTAGCACTGGTTAATTACTGGTTAACACTGATTAACACTATTTAGCACTGGTTAACGCTACCTAACACTGGCTAACACTGGTTAACGCTACCTAACACTGGCTAACTCTGGTTAACGCTACCTAGCACTGGCTAACATTGGTTAACGCTATTTAACACTGGCTAACTCTGGTTAACGCTACCTAGCACTGGCTAACATTGGTTAACGCTATTTAACACTGGCGAACGCAACCCAGCACTGGTCAACATTGGCTATCGCTACCCAGCACTGTTTAACACTGGCTAACGCTACCCAGCACTGTTTAACACTGGCTAACGCTACCTAACACTGGCTAACACTGGCTAACGCTGGCTAACACTGGCTAACGCTACCTATTACTGGTTTACACTTGCTAACACTGCTTAATGGTACCCAGCACTGGTTAACACTGCTTAAACCTATTCAGCAATGGTTAACACTGGCTAACGCTACCCAGCACTGGTTAACACTGCTTAACACTACCTAACACTGGCTAACACTTCCTACCACTGGCTAACATTGGCTAATGCTACCTAACACTGTTAACTCTGGGTAACGCTACCCATGGTGTTTTCCGATGCTAAAGTATGTTATAATTATCCCTTGAGGAATTGTTCTCTTGGGACAGGGTCTTATTAGAGGGCTATCTGTGTTCTGTGGTAATTAGCTCTGGAACACGTGCACCCATGTTGCAGGGTACAATTCAGGCATAACAGAAAACCTCCACACAGTATAGTCTCGAATGTGGGACTTCAGGAAAGTCTTATATGGTGTGTTCATGTGAAGAGGGTCTTCAGGGTTTCCACCTGACAAATAGCCACTTTGAGTAGCACTGCTCTACACCTACAGGGAACCTTTTTACATTAGCCAGGGATGGAGAATCAATCTAGACACGGGGCTGATGGAGAGAGAGGGTGGCTCAGCTCATTGTTAGCAGAGTGGAGGGTTATTCTGAAAGAACAGGGTCTTAGGAAGTGTCTCTCATGGTTAGGTGCCGGGTATTACCTAGTGTTCCTGTCTGCCAGATATCGAAATACCTCTCTGACATGCACTGTACGTACACACACACACACACACACGCATGCACGCACGCAAATAAAAACGCACATTTATGAAAATAAATACATACATACAATACACATGCACTATATGTCAATAAACTAAATAATAACTTATGCTTATGGAAATCTAACTATCTATTGCCTCTGATCAGAGCTCTGTGTGTGTGTGTTTGTGTGTGTGTCCAGTTAGCCAATCACGCTAATACAAACCGAGCAGGCCAGGCCTCCTGCTTAGCAGTGTCGCTAATGAGCTAACAGCGCAGCAGTACACGAGCAGGATGACCTTGGAATGCACGCACACCAAACGTGCACGCACATACTGTGCGCACGCAGTGCAACAAATACGACACCACACTGCCACAGCGCAATGTCAATGCAGTCCCAAAGCCCTCCTTGTGTGCAATGTGTGTGCGTGTGCATGGATGTGCACATATTTTGCCCTAACAAAAAGCTTCATGCAAACCTGTCAAAGCAACAGAGATAGACAGCAGACTTAAAACGAATCCATTTATAACAGAAGATCGGATCAGAAGTTCGCTCGTTCGGGCCTGCAGAGTATTTCTCAGCAGTGTTATTCAGCTGACTTCCAGATCCATCAGTTTTCTGTGGAGAGCCAGGAAACCGTTACCTGTTTGAACATAACCACAGAGACTATAGCTCCGAAAAGACAGACACAGAATGCAATTGTACAGGGCTTGTAGGAACTGCTCACCTGATCTTTGGGCTTACTGTTTTAAACGTTAAGGCAGCAGAATCCCTCTGAGTGCAGTCATTATGGTACCATGTGCTGTGCTGTTATTTTCATAGCAACATTGAGCGTTAATAAAGCCCCTGAGTTTATACTGTTGCTTCCTACCCTCAGTAAAGCGACATGCTGATGTCTCTGAAAGGTTGCTGAGTTTGTGAAGCAAAGCGTCACTATCCCTCTACAGCTTCCTGGCTTGCCTGCGTGCCTCAAAAGAGAGGCCATGTCACTTCTGCATTATGGAAAATAATATGTATTGTAGTCAATGGCGATAATACAATTATGTTTACACATATGATGTTTGACTATTTAAAAGATAATTGTTCAAGTCAAGAACGTTGCAGTTTGTTGTGAAACTATAAAGTAATCTTTAGTTTTGTGTGTAACCGCTCAGTGAACTACAGCTTTCGTCTCGCACGACACACGTCACCAAAACAACGCTCTCTTCGGCTTGAGGATTGTGGCGCCAAAATGTCATGACACTTACGCGACACAGGGTTTGTAGTCTTACTAATTACATATTTTCACAGTCTTATACTTCAACAAATGCTGCACGGAAAACTGAGACTTATTTCACTCGAATCATTATCTTTTAAATAGTCAAACATCATATGTGTGCTTCGTGTCACAATGCAAACGGGATCTAAAAATAATGTTATTGTTGCCGTTTACTACAATACGGATTCTTTTCGAACTTAGGTCCCATAATGCGGAAGTGACTCCGTCTCTCTAATGTCTCTGATATTGGTTATATAAGCTTGTGTGTGTGTGGTCCTAGATCCTCCCTCAGTTCCAGTGTGCGGAGGAGAAGAACCGTCTGCTGCGCGCCGTGGCCGGCGGTGGCATGGACTCCTTCTCCTCGCTGAGAGCCAAGTGGGACAAGCTGGAGCTGGTCATGGAGAGCCACCAGCTGATGATCAAAGAACAGGTTTCCAGCACACACACGCGCACGCACGCGCACATCTCCTGTAGGGATGGCACGATCCAGTTTTCAGTCCCGATACCAATACAGATACTGGTACTTTGGGTAATGGCTGATACCGAGTACCGATCCGATTCCAGTGTTAAATTAAGTTTTAAAGTTGCAAAGTAAATGACAGACAATCTCTATTTTAGGACTTGATGCATTTTATAAACCTGCTGCTGATAGTGCGGCCTGGGTAGGTTAGACATGGCTGATGTTTGACAGTAAACCTGTGTGTAAATTAATTTAATTGGATCAGCCCCATGGATCATTACAACTGTCCAAGTGTCACCGATACCAATCCAGCTATTTAAGTCAGTATCAGACCGATTTCCAATCTCAGTATTGTATCGGTGCCATCCCTAATCTCCAGGGCAGTATTTTCATGCTGGTGGCCTAGTGGGCCTAGTCAGGCGAGGTGACAAGATGTGGTGACTTAACACTGCTGTGAGCACGTCACGGAGCACGACATAACAGGGAACTGTTCAGTTTCCATCCGCTCATCACGATGGTAAGGTGGTGAGGTTGTTGTTATGGCTTTTATTCATTCAATGGAAATTTTGCGTAGGTATAAATGTTGGCCAAAACACCGAACGGAGCCAGAAAGACCGGAGTGGATTGAACATGTGTTTTATAAGGAATTTTAGGTTTTTCCGTCAAAGTTGTTTGCATCAGCAAATGGACTCGGAACAATACGCTCATACATCCATGTCTCATTTCCCCTTTTCTAAATGAGTCTTCTGTCTGCCTCCTATCTCCCCTCCCAAATTTCCTGCTCTGTCTACACCCCCCCCCCCCCCCTTCCCCTCCCTCCCCAAGGTGGAGGTAATGCGCGGCAACGCGGCGGGCCGCATCCAGGCCTACCGCGGGGACCTGGAGCGCTTCCGGGCCCGCTGGGACCAGCTGAAGCCCAAGGACGAGGTGCTGGAAACGGGCGACCAGGCCGCCCTGCTTGGCTGCCTGCGGATCATTCGAGAGAAACAGCAGGAGTTCCAGGAGCTGGAGGGTGTTCGTGCCAAGCTGCTGTGCGTTCCCCTTCCCTTAGTCTCGGCACACGCTGCAAGAAAATAAAAAGAACAAAAGTTTAACTTCTGACCGCATGCAGGAAGCGTGCCGCTGTTATGGTTTCCTGAGGAGTTGCAGCTAGAGGCTTGAGTAATAGATTATAAAACCACCAAGAATCTTTGGCCAGATTACTTTGGAATTAACCTTCCAGTATAATGCACTCTCTACATATATGCACTCTGCATATATGTGTATATATATA
>JAODOY010001800.1:0-12573 GCA_025399855.1 Forbesichthys papilliferus
AGAGAGAGAGAGAGAGAGAGAGAGAGAGAGAGAGAGAGAGAGAGAGAGAGAGAGAGAGAGAGAGAAAGAGAGAAAGACAGAGAGAGAGAAACAGAGAGAGAAAGACAGAGAGAGAGAGAGAGAGAGAGAGAGAGAGAGAGATAGATATAGAGAGAAAGAGAGAGAGAGAGAAACAGAGAGAGACAGACAGAGAGAGAGAGAGAGAGAGAGAGAGAGGGAGAGAGAGAGAGACAGAAAGAGAGAGAGAGAGAGATAGAAAGACAGACAGAGAGAAAACGAGAGAGAAAGAGAAACAGAGAGAGAAAGACAGAGATAGAGAGAAAGACAGAGAGAGAGAGAAAGACAGAGAGAGAAAGAGAAAGAGAGAAAGACAGAGAGAGAGAAACAGAGAGAGAAAGACAGAGAGAGAGAGAGGGAGAGAGAGGGAGAGGGAGAGAGAGAGAGAGAGAGAGAGAGAGAGGGGGAGAGAGAGAGGGAGAGAGAGAGCGTAGCTCCACAAGTTCAGACATTGGCCTTTTGGTGGATGGCAGCTTCTTGTCGTGGCTTGCTCTTTCCCTGAGACGCAACAGTGGTAAAGAACAAAGCCGCAGTCACCAGGATCTGCCCCCACTCCCGGAAATCAGAACAAGCCAGTATTACTCAAAGAAATGTAAAGGGGGGGGATGCACACTCTTAACATTCACAAGGACGTATTGGCTAGAAACGTCTGGTACTAATCCAAAGATGGCAAAAAAAAGAGAAAAGAAAAACAAAACCAAGTCTACGCTTTTACTTAGCGGAAACCGAGGGCAAAGTATGCTGACCTTGAGGTATTCTGGTCTGCGTTTTGAGAACTCTGTTTAAAACAAACGGGAGAGGCGGGCCCTCACAAGAACGGCTGTGGGAGTGGTCGATCAGACATAACAAAGTCCTTACCTCAAGAATGTGCTCGTCTTGTTGTTCCCTGTCCAGCTTCCTTGACGTAGTAATGACCAGGCCTGTTGGATACAACACGTGACAATGCGGCATTAATAACATAGCAACAGTACAATAATTCACTAGGTTTACATAGTGTACAACACCTCGGACAACAATGCCACATTTCATTCAATAAAATGAAAGAGAAACACTGAAATGCTGCAATGATGTCATTACAAGCACAGGGCGTGCTGTGTTGGTTGGACAATAAGAAGACATTGCTGGTCAATATCATTTTGCAAAAGCTGGGCTTTCCATTGCTTCTCGGGGTTCAGTCATTTACGCCACGCTGGTTCCTTTACAAGGGTACCTCTCTGTAGGTGTTCCCTGTGGCTGGCCAGCCCAGCTCACCAGACAGTCCACTGTGAGACACCCACTGTATGTCTTCCATATGTGAAATATCACAGAGGTTTGCTAACGGTGCCCAAACAGCAGGACACCCTCCACGCTCTGCTTTTAGCCCTTCAACAAGCTGAACAAATACACAACTAGTCAAACATGGCCCCGGTCCTGACCACTATCTCAAATGCCAGCAAATATTCTACACTTGGTTGAAGAATTCAGAGGGCCCTTTTAAGCTTTAGCATACAATTCCAAGCAGGAATGATGTTGTGTGGCATACAACAGTTGGGATTTTGTTTAGCTGTGCTTTGCCTATGAGGAAAAATAGAACAGGTTTGAGGCAAATCCACAAACAAGGGAAGAAAGGGGGAAGGATATTGCTACATGGCTGCAGTATAAGCAGCGTAGTGTTCTCACTCCCAGTGTAATTGCAACCTTACAGAGATGGTGAGTGTAGAGTAGATGAGCCAACCTTTAACCGCACCAGAGCTGTCTACCCGCCACACTGTGGCCCAATAGGATACCAAGAGCAACAACAAAACAAAAAAAAACAAGCAAAGGATTTCCAAAGCCCAACGCCATCAATGTCACATGTGCCTGCACCCACCAGAAGGTCAAGCCACAATTTACAGCACCAGAATTAATCATTTAAATTAGGCAAATTAAAGAAACATATGACTGCTTGTCCTCTTTGGCTCTTTATGGAAGAGTTGTCTAGTTAAAACACTAATGTGTTTATATATTCATGTATGTTCCTACATGTGTATGGATATGGGCTTTGGCACATACTGTATTCAAGGGTTATGTGTCCGATTGGTATCTGGTCCCTGCATTGAGAAATGGTATACAATTTGGGTCAGTTTAGGTTAGGTTTTACAACTTGATCAACTGAATATTTCATAGCAAGCTAATTAAATAATCAGAGCCTATTACTATTTCAGATTATCTATATTGTAATATGTGGTTGAGTGGAACTTGAGGCTGATATTACTGCATAAGTTATATAAATAAGTTAAGCTTTTCAGCATTTTTGTAAAAGCCAGCCTGGCTGCCAATACAAACCAATCAATTTGCAACACACCTGAACGGAAGTATTCCGAGATCAATTAACTAACGTTTAGCAGAACAATGTTTTTTTAACTTTTCTGATTCTCACAGTATTCACAGGTTTATTAATTGACTCTAGACTCTGAGAACTCTAAACAATAAATTGCACTAAAAGCACTAATATGTCTCTCAAGGTCTGCTCACTAAAAAGGGGGACTGGATATTCAGAAAAAGGAATCAAATTAAGTAACATACCTCCCTATCTGTACCGCAAAGTAAAAAAAAATGGTTGGCTGTTGTGCCAGAGCTCGCCAACGAAGTCTGCAGTTTAAAAACCCGCAGTCCTGTACAACATATACACACACACACACAGAGCAATCCTCATCCTCAGGCGTGGGCTGAGCTGGGCCGACAGTAATTATACCCGTGCTGTTTTGAAAGGGGGAGAAAAACAACAGTTCAGTAGCGGTGGCAGGGCCTTCAGCTGGAACCACCATTCCAAAATGGAGGCCCAGGGGGAGACCTGCAGTCCAAGACGCTGGGCTGGTTCAAACCCAACCATTACTGCTGTGATTAGCCGTCTCTGGAGTCACACACATATTTACGTGACGCATATTTAACCGTGACAGGCAATTGGTAGTGTGCTAGCGTCTACACCAGCCCGTCACTGCCATAACTTTAACCAGCGTTGTTGTTGAAAAACTTGCCAATAATCCACTGATTTAATTATTGATTGCATGCGCTGTTTCTTTTGCTTGAAAATTGTCGACCAACAGCAGATATCTTATTAGCTGAAATCAACCTAATGTCTGTCCCAGACACTCATATTGATATGTATTCTCACATTCATTGTCAGATAAGCAGCTTGTATTTGTGTAAACAAAGCCCAAATACAAGATGTATTCCAAGAGCCTTACAGTAAATACAAAACCAAATGTAATAGCAGCTACAGAAATGTGCATGGAAGCTGGGAAGATGTTCTGTACATTTTAAGTGTGAGGTTGTTTGTGTACTCTTTCATAACTAAATTTTGCTGAAGACAGTGAGCTGAGCGAGAGCTGTTGGCTCTCAGATGCACCGTGAAGTTGGAAGGCAAAGCAATGCTTGATACACCACTGATACGCTGTCATGTCATGCACACAATGAATTAAGCTTTGAATAGAAAGGATGTCTAGGATAGGGTAAACAAATGGGCCTTGAGCAAAAGTTCATGTTGACATAACGCAACCATGGATTCATACTCTCTAAATATATGAGATCTTTTTACAAATGAAGATGGACACCCATAAATGAGACAGATACAAAGTGCCTATTTGTTCTCAAATGAAGCTGGCTAGAAAAGTAAATGAGTGAGTGTTTGAGTGTGTGTCTGTGTTTGTGTTTAAAACATGGCCACCACTATGCATAGACAAATGGTAATGTCTAGCCTAATCGTATCAGGCATAACAAAGAAGCAATATGACAGTGAGATCCCTGGGAAATTGCTTTGCCATCTGGGCTCTTGTTACTATAATAATCGTCCTAACTGTGGCACATGAAATGACAAGGAATCTTAACATAATGCACAGGGGAAGCTGATGGGCAAAAACCTCAAAATAAACCATATCATACACACCTCTAGAATCTAGAAACTAGAACCAGAACAAATTGCAGCCACTACTGTTGCAGTATGCAGTTGAGTATACGCTGCACCAAGGACTGGACTTTATTAAGGTTTTTCCACCGGAACTGTGTATAATTTGGCTGGGCTCCGCATATGTGTAAGTCCAAAAGTAATTTCACGTCGTCACAGTGGCAGCTTTGCATCCACACTCAGTCACTTTATAGACACCTGCTGTACCTCTGATACTCAAAAGCACCAGCAGTCAATCCACATTTAATGTTAATAGGATCACACATTCTTCCCCATTCTGAACCGAACCTCTTCAACATGTTTGCATGCTTCTATGCATTGACCTGCTGCCACATGATTGGGTAATTAGATACAGTATTTTCATTAACGAGCAAGTGTACAGGGGCACCTACAGTAATACTGTAGAATACACTGAGTGTAGTTAAACATGGAAAAAACATCTGTGCATTTTAGCAAAGGCAGTTTGGGTTTGAGTGGGAGAGGAGAGAAAGAGAGAGAGAGAAAAGGGAGAGAGAAGGGAAACTAAGTACAGAGTGACTCTCTAGTGGATTATGTGTTCCTCTTGATATGGTTGATGTGTATATTTCGAGACTTTCTCATGGGAGGAGGACAATCTGCCGCGTGAAAACTCTCACAGGCTGAGGGTGTCAGCCTTAAAGATGTGTAGCTTCAGCTGTTCCAAGGTAGTCCATCTTGCTGTTGGTAAACAAGTGTGAAGTCTGGTAAGGTCAGAGGCATCGGTACTGAACAGGTGGTCTCAGAGCTTGTTTAATCGGCATATAGATCTCCCCCATTATGTCCACTTCTCCCACACAGACAATTTCCTCAGAAGCCCGGTAGTAGAAAGAGCTTTCAAACGACAATTAACTGCTTTGCCCGCCTCCCCACCGCGCGCACACACTCACACTCACACACACATCCTCTTTCAATAACCTTTTAAAAGCCATGCCAATTGTTTAGCTTCAAAATCACAGGAAATGGCAGGAAGTTGTTGGGGTAGTATCTATTTCCCCTGCTATTCGCTGGGGCCTTAGAAAACCACTACTGGTAGTGTGTGTGTGTGTGTGTGTGTGTGTGTGTGTGCGTGTGTGTGTGTGTGTGTGTGTGTGTGTGGCATGTGTTTTCTCTGCCAAACAGAGAAAGCGTTGTTGAAAGCTGATAGCAGACTGGATGATTTGCAGCCCCGGACCCCAACGGCTACACTGGTCCTGTTTTCACCCTTCCTTCTTCCTTGCAGCTTTTGGAGGGGATAGGGGGAAGGGGGGGGGGAGTCTACAAATGCATATAAAACGTCGGAGGAAGGAAGGCCTGTCAATGCCTTACCTGGGGCATTTCCTTTCAGGCCACTACAAGGAACCCTCAGCTTTTGGGGCTCAGTAGGAGGTATGAGTTAGTCAACAGTGTTGAATCATATTCACCTTGGTTTATCTTTAACCTCTGGAATGAAAGCAGTACTATAGAGGGATGGAACTCTAGCATAGACAGCTATCACATGCACACAGACTAGAGAGGCAGAGCTACGTCAATGGCCCCTACATTACTACTTGGAAGGTAGGAACAGAGGACGGCTTCCATTATTGCCAGTGCTGTTCCGTTAAAGCTGCCTTCACATGATAAACGATTTGATGCTAGCGCAGCGCAGAGTCAACGTGTCTCTAGGCAACAAGGACGATACACTACCGGAGTTTGAAGAACGAACTCCCGCTAGCTAGCAATGCTAAACAATGAATTTTTTTTTTTTTAACGTTATAAGCATAATTATTTATTTTCAGCGGATCTCTTAGTTAACCCAGTATAATGTTTGTGAACCATTTGTGCCGTTATAAAAGTTTTATGAGAACATGTTTATTTTCACTGTCTGAGCAATCACATTGTCTCCACTAACATCTGACTATAACCATATGAGAGTATTACCCATGGTATTACCCTAATCAGAGGGTAAACTAACCCCTAACAGTGAGGAGTACAGAGGATTCTTTCTGTCAGTAACAGCCTACTCACTGGTTTTGCTTTGAAATAATTTTAGCTTGGAGTGCAGCGCAAGGTGGAAATATCAGGATATGCGTGACGCTAAACGTTGCGGTACCGCACATTTGGACGTCACCGCTCTCCCCATAGGAACACAATTGCATGACTAGCGCAGATATTTGTTGCCGCTTATCATGTGTAAGAACCTTGGGGTTCGTGAGCACCCCCCCCCCCCCCCCACCACAAATCTCACATCCCAGGTCAACAGATGAATGAAAATATATTCAACCTGGGAAGATGTGGAAACAACCTACACAATGGTGGAGAATGTGGGAAATGGTCTAAGGTGCTGTTTTATTAGTTATCGCTGCACCATTTACCTTCCTGCTGGAGGTCCCTTGGCATGAATCCTGCTTAATGAATAGCCTGAAATCTACCAGCCAGACACATTTAAACGACTCATAGAGAAAGGTGCAATAGGAAGTAGATTAGCGAGTGTTCAGCACTAAAAGATAAACTTATCACAGTGATCTTTGCTCCCGTTCCCTGTGCGCTTGCTTGTGTAGGTCGGACTGTTATCCCTGCTTGCACATACCACCCACGCACACACACGCACGCACACACACACACACGTCTGCACAGCGGCTATGCTCAAGGTCCAGTGCGTCACGGCAGGTTAACGCTCCTTTACGAGAGAAAGAATGTGTCACGCAAGGTAACTAACCCTGCTCACTTCCTCAGTCCTTCCAAGTTGGGCAAAGGGTGTGGAGGCTATGCCTGTCTGCAACTACGGAGGAAATCTGACAAGAATTAATATTATATTCAGGATCACGGAACTTGCATTTGTATGTGTGTGTGTGTGTGTGTGTGTGTGTGTGTGAGAGAGAGAACCACCCCAATCATTATTCTATATTTAAAACAAATTAGGCTAACTAATAAATATTGATTACTCTGAAATACAAACTAAGCATTGCTCCAGCAGAAGCGCACAGTACTCAGCAATGTGCACTTGCCCTCTGTTTAACACAGTGTGAAGCTTTGAGTAATCACAGTGTCTGTGCGAGTCTCACATTTCCTTGGACTTCAGAGGGGGAGAGAGTTAAACTGCTGCGGGCATGCTTCATCTAGCCATTGGCGTTCAGAGCTCACTGTCAATAGGATTGCCATGGTGTCGGTCGAGAAAAAGCTGGCCTTGCACTTTAATGACAAACCAAAGTCGGTGTACAACCCAACAGCAGGACTTGTTTACTCTGCAGAAATAAAGTAGGCCTAAGCCTTTCATCTGGGGCTCCACCAAGCCAATGTGGGGCTGCACAGAAAAAGGCCAACCAACCGCCCCCCCAAAGCGTCAAAGGCATCATGTGTGTTTGAAACACGACGGGCTGTGAAGCACAGTCGCACAGCCTGACATTTTCACCGTAACAGCATATTTTTCTGCAAATGCAATGGTTTATAGAATGGTCTGATACTGTATGTTTGCTATTCTAGTGAATGAAACTCAAATACTAAAATGTTAACTTAGTTACTAGTAAATTAGTTCTAGTTCTAGTTCTAGTAAATATATATAAACGTATATATCTCAACATACCCAACACTACACTACCCGAGTGCAAACGCTACTTTAACATATATATCTCAACATACCCAACACTATACTACCCGAGCACAAATGCTACTCTAGCTTGCCTCCAAAAAGCCACACACAAAACATAGGCCTTTACTGCTTTTTCTATTTCCCGGGCCTTTGCAAGGCTTTGTAGATATGCCAAGGCAGGGCCTATGGTTTCACTGCAATTTTAGAACATGTAATTAGAGACTTCTACGTTGTAAATTTAAACATATTGAAAAAACTGTCATGTGGTATAAAATGTTATATTGACTTGATAATGCAGACAGATAAAGTCTATTTTCATCGCAATTAATGACAATAATTTGCGATCCCTCTCCATGGAACACCAAATTAGACACACTGTGCGTTTTCTACATGGGACTTGTACCTGTCATATATCACTGACCTGTTAGCTCAAAACAAAGACAAAAGCAATAGAGCAGTGATTTAGTGATGCTTTCTTTGTCCAAAATGCTCTTTGTTGAACCTGACATGAGCAGCTCTGGTGTCCCACTGATAAAAGATTTAACATGCTTTATTATTTATTGGACATTAAAACGATGTAAGAAAATGCACAAATGACATGCACATCATATTCACCACCTATGTTGTCTTCATTGATAAATAAAGTAGGATAGGTTTATTTAGAGAATGTTAATACATCTAATACTGTACATCTATCTTCGTTAATCTACATAGTTTGTTTACAGTATTTTGTTCTCGTGGTTAACTCAAAACCAGACGCGTCGCTTCTGTGACTGCAGTATATTTGCCTTTCCCATGAGAGGCGGGCTGAACGGAGAGCGGGATTCCAAATCCCATGTGAAAAGCCTTCTACCATGTCAGATTGTCCTACTACCACAGCAAAAAATTATAGTTTTGGATGTATAATTAATGTTGCCGGATTACCTTAAAAATAATAATAAAAATTAGAGAAATGTTTTTTAACCCAGTGTATAGGCCGAGTATTAGCCGCAGAGCTGCCGACAGTTTGCAAAATAAATGTATTAACCACCGTTAATAGCCAGGATATTACAGTAGGTGCTCTTAAGACAACAGAATAATTCCATTTAACATCCACTGGGTCAAAATGTCACCAGTGAAATCATCTGCCATGTGGGCCAGAGGATTGTGAATAAAAAACTATGGCCCACAGGGTTTTTTCCACAGGCAAAGGCTCGTCTGCCTTTCTGTAACAATGTTCGCTATGACTGCTCTGCTATAAGGCAAACATTAAATCACCGGCCTTTTCTTTTCAGTGGTGCACTCAGCACTCAACACTAACGTTCATTTTGGGGTACTCTGGGTGGGATAAATGCAGGACCACGTCCTTGCTTTTCCATCATGTATGCATTACTTTCTTATTTATTCTCCTCTTTCTAAGGAGTGACCGGGATTGGGCCTGGCTTGAAGGCATGTTGAATGTTAAAACCTTATTTGGTCAGAAAAGTCATGTTGGACACTACTTTCCAAAATAACTGCAGTTTGTTGATGTGACAGCCTTGAAATGTAGGACCACACAAGTCAGTGAGGACAAATTTGAGCAACTGTTCCACCCCCCTCCCTCATTTCTGTTTGAATGAATGCTTGCATTCAAAGAAATAATAGCCCATTCTGAAAACTAAACTCAGAGGTAAGACAAATAGATTCAGCACTTACTACTTACTGAGATATATATATATATAAATATAAATATATATAAAAGACAGACATTGTTATGTATATTAGCATTTTAAATCAATAGTGTGTTTGTGAAAATGAAACATCCCTGCATGAACTTCCATTTTGACGTGTATCTAGTAAACAGCAGTGTGAATACACTATTGGTTTACATTTACAGACAACACAAAAAAGAACAATATCGCTGCTGCCATACATTTAACATCTTGCAATACACAACATATCTGAAGTTAAACTGACTGTTCAAATTCCATTCCTACAGTGTGTAGTCTCACTTTGTACCTTGTCTAAAAACATACTCTTCACCCAGCAACCACGTTAAAAGAGCCCTGTGAAATATTAATCGTCCCTCCATTTTCAGAGGTGCATATGTTAACACGCTGCACAGCGAGGGGGAATTCCCCTCCACGTACCACGCCACTATTGTGTCTTCACATCCACGTCCCTTTTTACACCGCCACTGCCCTTCAGCCAAGCACAGCAAATCAATACCGGATCACAAGTGTCAAGCGGCAATTTATCATCAAGAACAATATACTTTATACAGCAGGGCCATGATTCTTTTGTTGTGCAAGTTTTCAATGACTTCTCTTGAAGAAACCAAACGGTCAATTATTGCTATCAATTGTGGCATAATGTCAACAACATTAACATATTCTTGTGACTATTAATAAAATAATACGCTGAAAAATGTATTGATTATCTGCGTGTGTGTGAAACGTAAGTCTCAAATGTGAATACATATCAAAGCCATATTACCTGTCTTGGCGTTAATGTCAAAGAAACCCTGGGGGTTGCCACTGGTTATCTTGTAAGTGAGCTTGTTGGTGGCCACTGCGTCTGGGTCCACAGCTTCTATCTGGATGATTGACACATTCCTGGGAGAGTTCTCCATGACGGAGGGGTAGTATACAGGCTCCGTGGTCTGCGGTGCATTGTCATTGACATCCTGGACCTCGACATAGACCTCGACGGAGGCAGAGAGTGGCACCACGCCACAATCCATGGCATAGACTGTCAGCCAGTAGTGAGGTGTGGTCTCGTGGTCCAGCAATTCTTGAGTGCGAATGATACCTAAGAAAGTAGAAAAACAACACAAACACATTTCCTTAGGGCTGCATTCTATACTTTTCAACAGTTGAAAAACACAAAACGTGACTTGGAAAATCAGCTGTCTAGCTGAACTAGTTAATCATAAAAAGTCACTTAGAGAAATATGGCAAGGTGTGTTTACATTTACAAATGTTTTTCCTAGTCATGTGTCATATGGGGCTACAGCCATCAGCTAAGCTTTCAGTGAAGTGACATACTATACAAATTAAAAGATGCCTATAAAGATAGTAAAATGTGTACACACACTAAATGTAAGGATAACAGGATGACCAGATAAAATGTGTTTTCCATTTATGTCATATTTGTACAGCATGTTTGGGAAACAGAGCTTAACATATTTGCATGCAGGACAAGTCAAAGACAAAACCATAAGGTTCCCCAAAATGACAACCTGTGAGTACATGCTCAACGTTTTCTGACCCACAGCAGGTCCTGAGCCATGAGCCACTGTTTTACCAATGACATGGTCCTATATACCCCTCTAAAATATACATAATCTAATCTACAGTGTCACTTCCATCAATTGGTTGCCTTTACTCCCTGGTACAACACCTGCTACAGTTGAATGAGCTATCATTCTCTTTTTCTGCCAAAGAATGAAAAGCAGAAGATTACTGCAAACCTATTTTCATGGCTGAAGCTGGCAAGTGAATCTCTGCTCGTTCATTTCGGAAAAAGGGCTAACAAAATACAAACCAGAGATAATTCCCTGGCGTGAATTTTCTTTAGTGCTTTTTACACCAAGGTACTCACATTATGCTTAATATGCCTATTTGCATTTCATACAATGGAATGGAATAAAAGAGGGTGCAGCTGGTTATCACTTGAACTTGATGATGGCAGATATTCAGCAATGCTAAATATCACTAGAAGCCATAACCATTTAAACTGGTAATGTGCATGGTCACCTCATACTCTACCTTGTGAATGTGTATTTTCTGCCAGCAGCAGTTGTATTACTGCTGTCCACAGCTATGTTAAATTGAACAATTAGTTTGTTGTTGTGTCCACAACCATGCTAAATTGTAGAATTAGTTTGTTGCTGTGAATTCGGCTGCTAATTAGGTCTTTTACTAAAGATGAAAATTGTAACAGACCTGAGGTAAAGGTTTTCTGGTGGCCCAAAGAAAGAAAAGTCCACCACACAGAGATAAAGTTCAAAAAGTTCAAAAAGTTTTTTTTTTTTTACTGTTGCTGCCTCACAAAAGCCTTTGTTCCCCTCGCAGTTAACTCAATGAACAGATGGGCAGAACTGTAACAGAAATAAGCCCAACCATTCACCTGAGGGGACGAAAGAGCCGTTGGTAAAGAAATAAAACTTCACTAAACGTCACTAAAACCTTACTCTGTCCTTGTATATTGTCTGAGTTCTTTTTTTGGAGTTCCCTTATTTTCTATCTAGGATGCTCTCTTGCCATTACTCATCATTACAGGTCTCCGGTGTTAGCCTGAGGCATGTAATAAGTGAAGCTGCCAAGCAGGGGGAAATGGATAGCTCCTTAATGTTTCCTTGAAGCAGGGGTCCCAGGACAAAAGCTAAAATATATATCTTTCATGTAATTCACATTTTATATAGTGAATCTGACTGCGTGGACCTGTTGATAAGTAGTGTGAAAACTCGTCTTTTCAAAGTTGTAATACCTGACGACATACTAATAATGATCTTGCCAGAACTGACTGCTCATGCTAAACAATAAATATAGCCTAGCTACTGCATGTGCTGCAAAATGCAGATCATATGCATTTACAAACATGAACTTTAAACATTAGGCCTAAATATAGTTTCAATGTTCAATAACTTTCTTTTCTCTTAAATCACTGTATTAGCAAACACTCTCTTGTAATGGTAACCCCAAATACACCAAAGTCAAATCATCGCATGCATGATTAAGTCTTAAGGCCCTTTTACACCAAGCTCGACGCGAAAAAGCGATGCGAATAAGCGGAAAAAACGGAGGGCAATATTTTCGCGTCAAACCATTTACACCGAACGCAACGCATTATTTCGAATCTTTAGACATAATTCCAGAATAATTTGACGTCGGCGACAAAAAGTTCAAGACGAGTGGACGTGCTTTGCTATGGATTGATTGACTGACAGGTTTGGTGCCTGTCTGTTGCTGCGGTGCCGAGTGCATGGTGCCTTTTTTTTATGTAGCCTGCTGAACTAATCCGGAGGGAAGAGAACGATCTCAGTGGCGAGTTGGATAATGTGTTCTCTACA